>VZRW01001697.1:1995790-2242015 GCA_013398125.1 Aegotheles bennettii
GACCGCCATGGAGGGGCCCGAGCCGAGCGAGCGCAGCCCCTTGCTGAGCAGCGGGGAGCGCGGGCGGGCAGCGAGCAGCGCGTTCCAGGGGCGGCGGCTGGCCTGCGCCGCCGTGCTGCTGGCCGAGCTGCTGGAGCGGGTGGCCTTCTACGGCATCACCTCCAACCTGGTGCTGTTCCTCAACGGGCCGCCCTACGGCTGGGAGGGCGCCCAGGCCAGCCAGGCCCTGCTGCTCTTCATGGGCATCACCTACCTGGTGTCGCCGTTCGGCGGCTGGCTGGCCGATGCCCTGCTGGGCAAGTTCGGCACCATCCTGCTCAGCATGGCGCTCTACCTGCTGGGCATGCTGGCCTTCCCCGTCATCGCCGCTCCGCACACCCGCCAGGGCCTCTGCGGGGACATCCCCCTGTTCCCCGTGGAGAACTGCTCCTCTCCGGCGGCCAACGCCACCGCGGCACCCTGCTCCCAGGCGGGAGCCACCCGCTACTGTGCCACCGCCACCTTCATCGGACTGGTCCTCGTGGGGCTGGGCGTCGGCTCGGTCAAGGCCAACATCACCCCTTTTGGGGCAGACCAGGTCAAGTATCATTTGGCAGCTGCCAAACCGTTTGCGGGTGCCGATCTGAACCAGGGGTGGCTGTCAGTGCTGCAGAGGGGCTCGCCTTGCTGGGATGGACAGTGTGCTTACTGACATCTCTGTAGGTGTCAAGCCTCAGAGGGAATCAGATCATCCACCTTTGTTCCCTGCGTAATGCAAGCTTCTAAGTTGTACCCCATTAGATATAATTTTGGTGTCTGTGTGGTGTCTGATCTCTTGTGACCCTTCATTTCCTGGTAGCCCTGCCTTACGTGTGGCACCTGGTTTGGCAAAGCCATCCCCATCTTGAGGAGCTGGGTTGAATACTTCATGGCCATTAAGTGGATTGGTAATTATCCTCCATTGTGGAGTTTGTACACAATTAACTTGACCTCGCAGCTCATCAGGTGAAATATCTCCTATACATTTGAGCTGTGACAAGGATAGCATGGGCCTTCTAGGGCAGTGGTCAGAGGCCTTTATCATCCCATGGTAAATGAAGGGCAGAGAATAAACAGGTTTTTGTGCTTTAGATATTCTTGGTGTACTGCACGTGAGTGATGTTTTCGTGCAGGCTAATGCTGCACCAGATGCCAGGTGGGAAGGTGCTCCCAACATACTGAACATATCACCTGGGCTGTTCTCATAAGGACGTGTCCTGTCAAATGACCTTGCTCAGATCCATTCCAGTGATACCATTCACTGGATCATCACTGCAGAACCAAGTGGCTTTGCAGAGTGTCTGAGACAGCTCATAGGTCAGTACCAACTGGAATGCGCTGCTGAGTGGTTGTTTTTACAATCTTGCACTAAGGTAGAATGCTGACTGCAGAGGTTGAGTTGGGGTATAATTTCTGCTTTACAAGCTGAGAATTCCAGATGTTGAGATACTGAGCAGCTTTTCTAACCAAACTGTTCTTGACAAAGGAAAATATCTCTGACCCAGTTCCATGTCTGTTTACTGGCCTGCTGAGTTCTGGTCAGTGCAGGTGTCAGAAATGCCATGAAATTCTTTGTGTGAGGTAGGATCTACCACGGTATCTTTGCCAAAAGTGCCTCTGTTCTCTGTTGTGCAGTTCACATTTGTCATTCTTTGGCATTTCATATATTATAAATCCTGGAGTTCTGGGTGAAAGGCAATATATAATCTAAACCATTATTATAGCCTAGGATTGTGTGTCCCTAGTGTGTTAGTTCTGTTTAAGCCAGCATGAGCCCATCAAGTGAAATAGCTTTAATATGACTTTATCTTGTAAGGTGTTTTTCAAAACTGACTGCTTATCCCCAGAACACTTTATGAACGTTAAATATAAGAGATAAATAATGGCAGGAACAGAGCAAAAGAAGAACCATTGCCAATGGAAGTGTGGCAGTTGTAGCTGGATTTTTTAAAGGCTTTCCCCCTAGGATTTCATGGAAAGCAATTTTTGGCTAGCTTTGCAGATAATTCACAGTGATTTGTGTAGGGTGAAGCAAAAGAAATACTCCTTTCTGGTTCATAATCAGTAGAGCTCTGCTGAGGGCTGAATTTTTCCCCTTCGCTGTTTTTCTGGCTTATCCATTGTTAAATATATCACAGCATACCGCTTACCTTGTGCAGTTTTGGGCCCTCTTGGGTGCCTTCTCCCTGCATAGGAATGTAGCAGACTGCTGGCTAGATGGAGATATATTGGTGAGAATAAAGTCTGTCTTCCACAGTCACATTCTTGGGAGGCCAGAATACAATGCAAACATGTTTTGGCTGGACACATGATGATAAGATTTGTCCTCTTTCCCTTAAATACAAAACAAAGGAAAATATGAATTGTATATTGTGTACTTGAGCTGACATGATATCATTAATTACATTTCATTGCAGGTCTCTTAAAAATTACCATGTAAATGTTTCCATTTTAATGGGTAATCTATAATTTGGGCGGAGAACCCAAATACAATGAAGATTGTTTTTACTTAGAAGAAAAGAATCACTTTGTGGAAAATTGGAGATTAAATTCGAATGCTTATTTTCCTCTGAGATTAAGAAGTTGTAGTTTCTTAATTTCTGTTAAATGGATGCTTTTAGAAGTGCTGTTACAAGTGACTAAGTCAACTTAGTATAGAGTAACTTTTGCCAGTCAGCTTAGCAAAAAGAACAGTTACTGTGACCTAGGTATGGACCAGCTTTACTTAACTGTTTATAAATAAGAGCCCTTTTTCTAGAAGTTGCAGACCAAGCCATCATATACATCTAAATCTGAACTGATGGTTCTCAGAGTAGTGTTTATAATCATGTGATGTGCATAACCTGGCACTTTCCAGTTCCCCTTTTAAGCATGAATGTTCTGCAGCCACTTCCCATTCTGTGTAGCAGTTTGTGACTTTCTGTAGTTAGGAAACAACATGACTGTCCCTCGTTATTGTGAAAGCTGGGTTAGCTTCAACATTGAAGCCAACGTTAGCAGTAGACTAGTGATCTAGTATCAGCTATAATCACTGTTATAATTTTAGATTAACCTGTTTTGGGGTTGCAGTGATCAGAGATGCTAGCTTTAACCCACTGTGTATCTTCTGTCTGAATTGCCATTGTAGTCTTTAAATCTATTAGTCCATAACCTGCAAAAAGCCTTCTAGCTTTGCTAAAACCACTGTTGTTACAGTAGCATCACCAGAGGCAGGATACTGCTGGAAATTGCTGGTCTAAAGATGGCTTTAGAGTGATTTTTTTAACCTATTTGTTTGTTTATTTATTTGTAGAGCTTAGATTTTGCAGCCCCTGAGGAAGGATGGGGGACCTCATATAAAGAATCGAAGGTCACTAGCTGCAAGTTGCTTTTTGTTGTTGAACTTCTTAGCAGACTGTGGATGTCCAAGACTCTGCAGATAACACTTTGAAATCTGAAGTTGTGGCATTCCCATGGGCAATACTAATTTGTTACTGTTTCTGACAGAAACAGAAGAGACAGGATACCAGTGAGAAGATGCAGACTTGAAATGTGCATTGGTGAAATTTCAGTGCAAAAATTTGAAATTATGTAGCAGCTGAATAGCACAGTGTAGCTCTGTTACTGAGCTCTCTCCAGATGCTCTCAAAGAATAACTGGTGCCTGTAGTGGTGGATTAAAAGGTCAGAATTCTGTAAGAGTAAATCTGACTGCAGAAAACTTGTCATTGCACTTTTTTGTAGGCTAAGGAGAAGGGCGAGCTTCTGTGTTTTCATCCTTGCTCTGTTGTGTGCTTGCTCACATCATTGGCTGGGATAAATTTGCAGGTTTTTGTTACATTTGTCACTTGTGACTGTCAGTCCATTGCAGGAACAAGTGAAAAGTGCTAATGTAAGTAACTTTTAAATAATCTTCTTTTTCCTTTTGTGTGAGTCAAATAGGAGGTTATAGCTTTGGATCTGTCACGATGTGAAGATTATGACATACTGGAACTCTGAAATGTTTGGGTTTAGGAAATAGTTGAGATCATTAGCAGATTATGTCAGAAATCAGATGTCATGGGGGAATGGTGGGCACCAGATAGGCACTAGCTGCAGGAAAAGTAAGAAATCCTGTGGATAACCATTGCTTTGAAACTGACCTGGCTATAGAGAGCTAGGAAATTACTTTGTGACAAAGCAAAGCATCCACACACAGGAGAAACAATGATGCTTGTACAGATTCCTGGCTCTTTACCTAAAAATCAGGAGAATCTAATTGAATCTTAATATTTGAGCTGTGTAATATATTTGGTTTCAAGCTGTACCTACTGCTTTGGTTAGTACTTGGATCATCTCTTAAGGAAGATGCTGGTGTTGAAAAATCCAGGGGAGGGATAATTCAGCAAGTGATCATCTTTCTGAATGAGTCAGAATGAGGTCTAGGTATTAACCTTAATGACAGCTGTGCTTTGGAAAGTTGCTGTGGGTCAGATATTTCTAATGACTTTCATCACGTGTTGTAACTAAAGATCTAGTTACTCTTCATTTTAGCTGCGTTTATAATTTTGTTCTGATTCTAAGATGTTAACCTTATATCCTAAATAAGTTGAGAGAATTGCAGTGCAGAGTTGCCCAGCTGATGTGTCCTGGCTGTAAACAACCTAATGATTACACAATTCCCATAACATAGTGTTCCAGGCACTCAGGATTCTTGATCATGAAAACTGTGGTTGTGATTACATCTCATCTGACCATAATAAGTCTGATATAAGTGTTTTGTATTAGAAATTTTGATTTTGAGAACTATTCCTCCACTATTTTGAATGCCATGCTGTGTACATCCCAGTTATAAAACTCAGAACGTCGCTGTGCTTTTCTTTCTGCATTTGGAGTTACTATATGTAAAGGATAATTAACAGATATATCAAGAAAAACACCATTTGGACTGTAGAAAAATCAAGTGTTAGGTTAGATTTTCTTTTGCAAAAGTTATGTTAGATGTCTTGAAAGTAGCAAGATTATTTTATTTCCTCTTTAGAGGCCCACCTGAATGCAGGCAGCAGTGAGATGTGGCCAATAACTGACAAAACAGCTGTGGCCAGAAGGCTTAGTTACTCGTTTCCTGAATTTCTTTGTAGGTGGGGTTTTTTGGTGGGGTTTTGAAGGTTTTTTTGTTTGTTTTTTGGGGGGGTTTTCTGTGGGTTTATTTTTCAATTAAAACTTGCTCTTTGCTTTAAAAGAGGAAAATTTAGGGCAATTGGGATGCTCCTTGTACAGTACAACAGGTCATTCTTTATTTTTATTGAAGTAGAAGCACTACTGGATTGTTCCTTAGTGTTCTTGGAGAACAATGTCCTGTCTCATTTAGTAGGGAAAAAAGCTGTGAACAATTTGAAGAATGCAGACCAGTGAACTGGAGACTCAGGACTGAATATTATGCTGTGGGAGTTGATTTAAATAAGTGTTTAAATGTCTGAATCTGAGCTCATTTGCAAAACAGTGTTACCTACAGCAAATAAATTGTGTATATTAGAAACTTGAAATAGTTCTACTACAGTGTTTTGTTCAGTGATAGGAAGACTTGCACTCTAGCCATGGCATTTTGCTGATGTTGTTTGCATTTTCCTCATGTGAAGAGTTTGACTAAAACCTGGTAAATCTACAAAGGTGACATTTTTTGTACTGTTTAGGCACTCCTGCTGTATTTAAGATGTTTTGTTGTGATGGGGACAAAATCTTTTAAATGTACCTATTCTGACTTTCACTGCAGGGCTGTGGAACCCTTAGCTCACAGGACAGGTGTGATACAGGACCCACATCATACTTGTGCTATTTATGTGCATCATTTTCCTGCTGCAGTTGCTGGTAGGATGTTAAGAATATAATGAAGCTGCTGGTGGTGGTGCTACAAGGAGAGTGCTGCTACACTTGATCACAGATGAAATTGAGCAGAGGGAGTGATGGATTTTTCTTTCTGCTTGGGTGATTGAAAATAATGCAAGCATAAGGAGGAAAAGGAGAATTCCTGCAGTTTTGTGAAAAAAACATGTTTTTGATAAAAATAAAATAATAACATTCTTACATGGTTTTTTTCTTCTTGGCCCCTAATTAAAATGTAGCATCTACTTATAAAGAGACTGAACTAATCTATTTTGTGCTGTCACACAGCTCAAGTAATAGCCAGCAGAGGGAAACTTTGAGTAGCCTGCTGTAACTGTAATACAGCTAAATTTTGGGCAGCTGATGTGATGTTTCAAAGAGCTACAAGGATTGCCTTTTAACTCTACTGTGTTTTCTTGTTTTGCTAAGACATATTCATAGTTCTTCCACTTAGACAAGATATTCCACCAGGTAGTTCAGTGTGATTTTTATTGTTTGTCAATAAAATGCCATAGTGGCATCTCAGACATGGCTGTGATGTGGTTTTTAGTGTGTATATACTTGGATAAGTGATTCTTTTCATTCTCAGTTTGTGATGCATCTGTCCCTCGAGCCTTCTTGGTCACTCTGTTTCAGAAAGGATGCTGGAGATGGGGAAGGAGGTTTCAGGGAAGAGCCACAGGCATGGTCAGGAGTTTCCCTGCAGGGAATCCTGAAACAGTCTACAACTTTCTAACTCTGAGAAGGCAGCCAGAAGGAAGATGTGACAGTGCTTTGTGAAAACAACAGTCAGGGAGAGAGAGGCAGAAACAGGCCAGAGATGGGATAAAGGTCAGATGTCTTCTATTGTTTCCTGGAACTAGGTGAAACGAGTGAGGCTGGTTCAGGGCAGGTTTAAAACAGACAAATGGAGGTGGCTCTTCCCACTGTGTAATTAGTTGGGGAACTCTTTGCTACAGGATATTATGGGTTCTAAAAGCTGACCTGGGTTCAGTGGCAGGCTGGACAAGTTCATAGAGAGGAGATCTGCTGCATCTATTAAGTAGATAGAAGCCATCCTTGGTTCAGGAAGTTCCTCAGGAGCTAATGGTTGGAGGCTGGGATTATACTTGATAGAAGCATCGTGCTGTGCTTGCCCTGTTCTTACCCTTTATCAAAGTTTGCTTTCATCTCCCAGCTTTTCCTTGCATAGATGTCAGCAAGGTCATTTGTAAGGAGGAGGATGGGAAGTCATCTTTCTTGCAGAAAGTGTAAGAGAACTGAGACTTCATGATGATGAAGTGGAAACTTGATAAAATAAATTGCTAACTCTTTATGTGTAAAGTTGGAGCACTGCATTTATGATGTAATTGCTTGCTAATACCCTGCTGCTGTCTGGGGTTTAGAAGGAATTCTTAGCTTGATACATTACTGCAGGTGATGACTGTTAAAATTAGGAAATACAGTACCCGGTTGGAACTGGAAAGGGAGAATTGCTTGGGTTTAGGCTCCAAGACTGTATTTAACATGCTAACAAACCTATTTGAATGCCTAACAATGCTATTAACTATGCATAGATGTCTTAATATTTCTTTTGTTAGGCTTAGCTAAATGATACAGATGGGTTTGTGCACCACTGAGAAACCTGAAGCTGTAAATCAGAACTGACAATGTTAAAAACTTATTTGAAGACATGGCTTGCTTTTCATATTGCAAACTAAACACAGATCTTTTGAAGATCTGGCAAATGAGGAAGGGAAACTTGCAATTAGAAATCAAAAACAACTGACTCAGCAAGACGGGTGCATAGCACTGACTTGCTACTCACTCTTAATGGCCTTTCAGTCATAAAACAGTGACAAATATGGTATTACGGATTCTTCTTCAGACCAGTTGATCTTTTTAATGTATTTCAATGTTTAACTTGCTTAATTCCACTTACATCACATCGTATGAGTGATGGTGGGTTTCTGTGACTTAATTACAAAGCATGGGGTGACTTATGGTAGGCAATAACAAATACAGAGCGATGGTGAAAACTTTACAGGATAATTCTGTAAACCAAGGATGTCTTTACTTTCACTGAAGAGACACTCAGAGCTTCAAGCAGAAATATAGCACTGTGAACACTGCTGACTTAACAGGAGGATAAATGTTTGCTGGGCCTTGTGACACCTCAGGCAACCCATTTTTTTCTCATTTTTAAAGGTCAGAATGGCAAGTCTTCGATTTATGGTCTGATGAGAGACATTCAGACTGTGTTAAAATTTAAATTTGTGCTTTAATTACCAAGTAGTCATTTGAGGCTTAGAAAATGGAATATGGTTAATTGTTATATGTATACAGTTGGAAGAAGCAATTCTTGTGATACTACTAATACATGAATTCTTAGGTAGCTTAACTTTTTTTTTTACTAAAAGATCAGTTATTTGAACTTCTGTGTGGACTATGGGACACTAATCTGAGTGAGCTTTGTCAAAAGAAATGACCAAATGAGAGACAGTGCAGTAGGACTAATAACAGCCTCTGTGGCGAAGCTGTGTAGTTTAGTATTGTATGACTTCTTATCCCTGTGCTGAACTTCTAGAAGGTCATGGATATAATGGGGTAGCTCAGTAAGGTGTCATTTCATCAAATACCATGGTAAGCCCAGAACACTTTAAATAATTTCAGTATGACTCTAAATTAAACCTAAACTCTTCAGCGTTGAACTTGATTGAATGCTAATAAACAAGTTTCATTTTTTTCAGAAACTGAATGACTTCTTTTTAATCTTTTCCAGGTCAAAGATCGGGGTCCAGAAGCCACAAGAAGATTTTTTAATTGGTTTTATTGGAGCATTAATTTGGGAGCTATTCTCTCTCTGGGAGGCATTGCATACATTCAGCAGAATGTGAGCTTTGTTGTTGGATATAGTATCCCAACAGTTTGCATTGGGATTTCATTCATGGTTTTCTTATGTGGTCAGAGTTTCTTCATCACAAAACCACCTGATGGTAGTGCCTTCACAGACATGTTTAAAATTCTTGCATATTCTTGTTGCTCAAGAAAGAGACATGTGGAACGTTCAACTAATAGGTTTGTAATTAGCTCTTTTGTATAGTATGAATTCAGTGAATCAGCCTAAGAGTTGGAACTAGTTAGTTCAAGTCACCGATGATAAGAGATGTCAAGTGTCCCCTCTGCAACAGGCTTTCATGTATTCAAACTGCAAAACAATTCAATGAATTAGAATAACCTATATTTTGTGATACTGTTTATTAAGCTCTGCAGTGGCAGTTATTTATGCATGGTGGGAGGAGGATGGGAAATAAGGAAATCTTTATAATGGAAGTTTTCAGCTTGTGCTTTCACCTGCTGATGATCCATTCTGGCCTAGTTGGTTTGCTGTTAAGAGTAACTTATTTTGAAAATGCGTGAGCTTTTTGTAATGAAAAGAAATGCCATCAGATTGCCAGTTCAGTCAGTTTTTGTCGTTGTTTAACTAAACATTTCAAATTCTTTTCAAAAGTGAAGGCCAGGGAATACTTCAGCAACCTCGCAAGCAAAGCCTGTTCGAGATGGCCAAGCTGTCTCGTGGGGGCCCATTCAGAGAAGATAAAGTAGAAGATGTGAAAGCTCTCGTCAAGATTATCCCTGTCTTTTTAGCTTTAATACCTTACTGGACAGTGTATTTTCAAGTGAGTAGTTCCACATGATTTATTTTACATATCTAAAAACCGTAATTTCTAAAGTAAGGACCCCAACTTCCTCTTCTCCCAGCTGCATTTGAAAGGTCTCAGGGCACTAGCTTCAAGCTGCAATTCAGAGGCTGTGTTATAAATCTCACTGCTCTCTGAATATTATACACCAGAGCAGCTACCTGGAGTAAACACACAAAAGCTTTTTGGGAAAACTGTTCTATAAGGTTTACTTACAGTTAGCATTGAGTAGCTGTGATTCTAGAGAAGCTGAATACTGAAGAGGATTTTTCAGAACTCTCGTATTGACTGTTTGATTTGTTTGGTGTTGTATCTGATCCAGATAGGCCAGGGTAAGTGGTCTGGATTTCATTTTAATTAATTCCTTTCTGGTTCTTCTGCTGTAATGAGATGAATTAGGATAGCAAATATGATTGGGGGGAAAAAACATTTTTAAAGTCACATGAATGATTCTTTGTGCTTTTAGTCAAATGCAGGGAGGGATTAGAACACTGCAAGCTTTTTTTTTAACAGTAATTCTTTTTGTTTTGCTATATTACCCATTATCTCTGGTATAATTTTTGTTAAGTATGAAAAATGTAAAATATCTTTCTCTCGGTAGTCCTTGTGCAAGAAATTTTAACTCCTCTTTCCTAATGCTAGATGCAGACAACATATGTATTGCAAAGTCTCCATCTGAAAATTCCTGAAATATCAAATGACACCAACTCTATCCATACGGTAAGTAGAGTAAAACAAGTGAAAAGTATGTTTTCTTTAGTTGAGATGCAAAATAGGTAAGAACTGTACAAAATTCCAGAAAGCAGACATGGCTTGATGTCAGTCAAAAACTTGGTGCAAACTCCTGGGAAAGTGAAAACTCCTGCTTAGATTATGAAGAATTCAAGGTTCACATTTTGCTAACTCTTGTTTTTGTGGTTCGTCATCATCTCAGCTTTGCTGGAGTGATTACAACCAGCAGTGAAATAGGGTTCTCATCTGCAGGGAGATGTGCATGCCCACAATGTGTCCGAGGCCGAGGGCTTGGGTTATTGAGATGCTTGCAGTGATTGAGATTTGTAGCCTTAAGGGAATCTGGTTGTCTTCCTCTGTTACTGTGGCTTTAGATTGTCACAGGCCCCTTGGTCACCCTGGATAATCTCTAGAAAATATTCATCTATTCTAACCCCAAGTTTCCACGCACAGAGGAACAGTTTAGTATCAGAAACTGACTCTGCATCTGAAACACATGGATCAAGCAGTGTGTGTAGTTTGGGTCAAAGAGTCAGTGCAATGCATAGCACAGCACCACAATGTTCTAAATGCAATTTTAAAAAATATCCTCAAACCAGAACATTTTTATAAATCCTGTACTGTCTTGGTTTGTTAGCTCAGAATAGATGATAAATATTATTAAGCCTGGTAGAAATTGTCTCATTCATACAGACAGGAGTCTTCTTGTCAATTACTGAATCTTGCACGTGAGAGAGGATGCACATATTACACACTACTCCTTGTTCATTTGACAAGTTTAACATTAGTAAAACTATTTCTACTGTTCTGTGTCATGTTTCTCAAAGTTCTAAGCCTAGTAATAGAAGATCTACAGAACCTGGCTATTAAATATCTTTCATGACTGAAGTAGGAAAAGTTTTTAATTCTGTCAGACTAGAGTATACCACTGGAAGCACAATGGTAGGGACTATTTAATTGCCTTAAATCACTCCCTGACCTGTGTGCCATTAATATTTACTTTGAATGCTTTTAAAAATGCATCTTGGGATATATTCATTTAAATAATTGGCACCATTTTGTTTACTAGATTTGAGTGGCAAAATCAATCATTCCTCAGACAAGTGTTCTGTGACTAAAAAAATCTTAAAAGCAGAAAAGCTCCCACAGGACACTGATTTTTTTTTCCATTAAACATATTTTAGGAGCTGCTCAGAAAAACTTGGATGTTGCAATGCTAATGGCCACCTCAGCTTTCAAAAGGAGTTCATATAGTTTTAGTTAGTTAACTTTTTTTTTAAATAAAAATTAATTCGAAATAAGTACCTAAAATATGAGCCCTCTGAAACTTAGAAATCTTAAAAAAATCCTTTGCAAAACATCTTTGCTGATGTTTGCAACCCCTACCCCATCCCTCCCACACCGCCCCCAAAAAAACCCAACCCAACAGCCACCTCAGTACAGCTGGAGATGCATCTTGAAAGTGAGAATATGCAATACTGTTGGAGTTTCTATGGTGAGAAATCACTTGTGCTTCTGAGCTAACAGAATTATGAAATGCCAAATTAAATGAAAACCTGGATAGCTGAGTTTTTGTTTTCCTCAGCTTTTACACACTCTTATTTTTCTTTTCCAAGTGTCTATCAGTGCACTGTGGTTTGTTTTGGATCTCAGTATTTCATGGAAAATATTTTCTTCCTTTGTTAAATAACAGTAAAAATCAACCCTTAAGTATGAAATTGCTAACTTAAGTCATCTATCCTTTCAGTTTCCAGCAGCCTGGCTGACTATGTTTGATGCAGTGCTTATTTTAATCCTAATACCCTTAAAAGATAAATTGGTGGACCCCATTTTAAAGAGGAATGGGTTACTCCCGTCCTCACTTAAGAGGATTGCAGTTGGAATGTTCTTTGTCATGTGTTCTGCATTTGCTGCAGGTAAGAAAACAACTTTGAGATCTACTTACAGTTATTTATTCAGCTACTTGCAACAGCATTTTTAAGAAACCTTTGTGAATTTTTAGTTCAAGATTATTCAGAAGTCTTTTTCATGGAATAATCAGAATGCAACTGCATGGATGCATTTCCCACAATGAAAGAGATGTTGTCCAAAATCTTACTAATCTCTTTTGAACGTTTGTGATAGAATTGGACCATCTTTCCTGCCTGAAACAGACTTCAATTATACCTTTCAAAACCAACTTGTTAAAGTTTTCACATACAGTGTTACTTTCTAGTATGCTTGGTAGAGAACTATTTGCTTTCTGACCATATTTTTTCAACAATAGTTGAAACAGCCTCAGTTTCATGATCAGGGTTTGGATTGCCTGAACAAAGTGTCCAGTATTTGGATATAAGGCTGTTAGTTCTCCTAAAATAAACCTTATGTTATTGTGGAAGTCCATGTTGTCTCATTTATTAACCATTTATCTTAAAGTTGAAAATGTATTTATCCTGGGAAAAAAAATTAGTTCAGAAGTAAGTATGTTCCTTTATATAGTCTGACTTTTAAGTATTAAAAATGAAATTTTACCTTAAATCCTTCCTGTTATCTGAAATAATAAAGTGAGGTTCTGGCTGAACAAGAGTTTCCTCCCAGTTTGGTTTTTTTCTCCCATACTTTAATGTTCCCTAATGTTTGGGAATTACTGTAGTGTAAAATAGCTTAGCCATAGCATGAAAGGAAAAAGATGGCAACACTGTTCAAGCCATAAATCAGCTGCTTTTGAGATGATTTAAAGTTGTTAAGCACTGCTGATGTGGAACTGAACATCTCTGAGCAATGCTTCATAGAACCTATAGCCTTCACCTAGTATCACTGTAATGAACATATTGATAAAGCATTATAGCATTAAATAAATTAATTTCAGCACTTGTAATCTTCTATATTTTAGAGAGAGGGACACTTTATACGGCTATTAAGATTTCTTTCAATGAGAGATATAATTACCTTATTAGGCCAAGGTCACTTTGCATGTGGGCAAGTAAAGTTCTTAAAGCAAAGTCATTTAAACTTAAAATAGGAATGTTTCTTTTATTCCATGTTACTTAGGACACTGCTACCAGCAAAAGAAGATGATGTAAACCAGTTAAATGTCAACTCTTGAAGTAGAACCTGCTGGCTCACATATAAGTGGGGAAAAAAGCATTATCGAGCTATGATAGCTGAGTTGGGGAATGATTTCATATAGCAGAATTCTTAAGAATTTCAAATGCCTCCTTGTTTTCACTTCACCTACAAATATAACGCATGATTTTGTTGCTTTGATCCTCCCCTAACTCTTCCATGGCAGAAACTGAGACGGTGAATTCTTTGGGTGGTTATCTGCAGTCTGGTTGGAAAGTTTAACCTTTTTGAGTAACTTAACATCCCTTCATCATAACATGAATTTTAGAGCTTCAGCTGTGAGATAAGCAACATGGTTTCTAACTTATCAATACTATGGTGGTAGATGCAACAGTTCAACACTGCAAAGTAGTAGTTTGTGAAAACAAGATTGTCTTTATAAAAAAGCAACATGGTTTGTATGAGAAAGCTCTTGGCTAATCCATCTGGAAAAGTGTTAAGTGTTTGAATAATTATTGCTACTGAATAAGAATATAATCACTAATTCTATGGTGGAAGAACTGTATGTCTTGAAATAGCAAAAGTAGTCTGAAATGCTTTATGGTAGGAAATAAGAAAATAAATATTCCTATTTTATAATTTGTAATTGCAGCGCAGGACTGAATCATAATTAAATTCTTAATATGCAGAAGCAGTGTTTGCATCTTAGGTCAATCTTTTTTTCCTCTCCTCCATGTAGGAATTTTGGAAAGCAACAGACTGAAAATTGTAAAGGTTAAAACAATTAATCAGACAATTGGAAATGTTACATACCATGCTGCAGATTTGCCAATATGGTGGCAGATTCCTCAATATGTGTTGATTGGATTCAGTGAAATATTTGCAAGTATAGCAGGTAAGAGTTGTCGTGTTTTAAATCTGCTTTCACACCTATCATAAATGATGGATTCAGAGAAAATAAATACTTCTCAAATCATTATAAATAAGCTTTAATGTTCTCAAATACAATATTATACAATATCACTTAGTGTAAGTGGCAAAGCACACAATTGCTTTCACATTTGAAAACTGGCTGTATAAGAATATGTTTTCAAGACTGAAATTCAAGCAGAGCAACGTTTAAATATCTGCATGTCATCCAGTTAGCACTGGATATTTGCAAGCTCTAATGGAAAACAATATACTCTGTCAATATTGTATTTTGAAGAATAGCTTAATGCAGTATTGTTTCCTCTGAATCTTCCTCTGTGTTGCAAATTAAATTTGTGCTTTGTAATTTTTTTTGCTTAAAAACTGAGCTCGGAGTTTGGAAAGTAAAGTACTAAGTGGAAACACCTTTCTGAGGGAAAAGGGAAGAAATAAACCATCTTTAGAAGGATTTATCACCAGTTTAAATTCACGTTACTTGAGTTTTACATCTCTGAAATAAGAGAAGTTATGTGACACTCAGCCAAAACCAGGGGTTTTTTTGTGAATATTAATAATGAATTAGCTATTTTTATACAGTTTTATCTCCTTTATAGATCAGTTTTTCTATAGTTGTTTCAGTACCTCAATGGAATACTGGGTGAACTGAAACACTGGTCAAATCTTGCCTTTCTTGAACAAACACAAGAAATCTTAAATTTCTTAATGCTGGTCTGTGTGATGTAGTGGACAGCTGTGTGATCATATTGATTTTTAAGCTGAAAGTGAGATGGGAGGAGAGGGTGAATAGGACTATAAAATCTTATTTTCTGGTCTGTTTCATATACATGCAGGGCTCATTAGCAGGAAGGAAACACAGGCAATTTTTCTGTTGTCACTGTGGTATGCCTAACGTTGGTTTACTGTGATTAAACAAGTGAAATGGTATTGTGAATCTCTTAGCACAGTGTTTACATATGTAATGCTTGGGAGCAATGCTTAGCTACCAATAACAGAAACCTTTCATGCTTGTAGAAGTAGCTATTCTGATACTACTTAAATAGAATTGCAGAGCTACCTGATGTAACATATTGGAACTCCTCCAGTCACTTGATTTAAAAATAATTTAGTATTTGCTTAACTATAGTTACTTATTAATGTGTTGAAATACTGTTTCAGAATATTGAACTTGGAAGATCATCTATTCAAACTGGCATTACATATAGCTCTTTTCCTTCAGTTCCCTATGACAGAATTTCCTGGTTTAGTTTCCCCTGTAGGAGGTAACTTTCATTCCTCACGCTGAGCAAGCACAGTGGGTTAAAATGAGATTCTCTAATTCTGTAAGATCTTGCTGGTGGTGGCCCCAGCTGTCACATGGCCCATTTGTTCCCCTTGTAGTGGAACAGAGGACTTCTACTCCATTGGGTTTCTGATTACACGTGTCCTACTGTCATCACAGTTGTTATGAAATAAAACAACATAGTTGGGTTGTCTGGCAAGTAGAAGAAAATGTGGGGTTTGTTTTTATCTAAACCGAACTCTTAGTATCTTTAAGAAGGCCTCTCAAGAATTAATGGAGTATACTTTAACAATTTGATATTAAAAGTTAGTAAAGGCATCAGTTGTGCTATAAGCAAAGTGTTAATGGTTACAAAACTACAGTACATTTGGAAATGTTTATTGTGAACAAAAAGGGACTAAATATCATAAGAGCAGAAACATAAGTTTGGTTTTTTGTTTACTGTAAAACTACGCCTATTGTTATTAAGCCACATTAGTTACACTTGAGGTACCTTTAAAAAGATGACACACATTGCATTAATCTTTTGTCTTATTCTGTCAGTCCTCTTAAAGCATCCTTATTTAACTGGGCATTGTAATCTCACATGACAACACCAACTAGAGGGTTTCATTTCAAAACTGCTTGTTTGAGATAGCATGAAATTGTTATCAATGGCTGCCAGCAGGCAAAAATATCTCTGAAGGCAAAGAAAATATTTTATATTCTTTATGCCAGATTAAATATTAGGGTTGCTGGAAACATTATTCAAGTTTAGAAATGTCCCTTGTTTTGTTGCAAAAAAGTGCATGTTACACCCATTTTGGTTTTTGTTTTGAGTATTAAGATCTTTCTCCAGCAGTAACACTCGCATCTGGTATATCTGGAAAATGAACAAGAGAAGAAATGGGCCAGAACCTTTCATGTGATATACTTGAGCTTAACTTGTACAGAATGTACAAAAGCCTGGTGACCAAAATGTGATTGAGACTCTGGAGACTTGTGGCACCTATGATAACCTAATGAGAGGTTAAAAAACATGCTACTGTGTCCCAAGAGTAGTCAGCTTTTTATTTCCTATAAGTGAGATTGGCTAGATAAATACTCCTTGAAAAATCTGAACTGTTGGGTAAGTGGCAAAGCCTTGAAAAAAAATGAGTTTTTAATTCTCAAAATAAATATAATTTCATCATGTGTCTCCCCCCCCTTCCCTGTTTGCAGATGTCTTTCCATCTCTGTAGTGATTCTTTCATTGCAGTTTGAATTTACAGGAACCCACGCAGCTGAGCTGCATGAAGAATGTTTCAGTTCCCTTCTAGAATCATGGACAGGTTGCTGTTGGCCCACTAACATGTTTTGCAAAGGAAAAGAGAAGCAGTGTGTTGGTTATCTGAGATTTCTCAGGTGGCAGTGCAGAATGCTGTTAGATTAGTGAGAACATAGAGTTCTGTTCTGTTTCTTTTACAAGAACAAAGTTCCTCCCTCACAACAGGCAAATTGACCTGTCTGGCTTAAAGTGTTAAGCCTTTTCCTGAAAAGAAATGCCAGTGTATTTCTATGAAACTGGAGTAGCAAAAGTCAAATACCAGTAATGGTGAGAATAAAGCATACCTTTATTATGTAGACATAAGATTCGTGCCATTTCCAGGTCTGTAATAATTTCTTTGCAAGAAAAATGTTTGATGAGGTAGCATTAATTTTCAGTATGAGGCAGACTGTTTTGAAACAAGCATTTCACCTGCCAGAGAAAAAGCTCTGCAAAGAATGTATTTGACTGTCCCTTGTGAATAATCCCATTTGATTTTTGACAGGAGTATTATTCTAAAAAGGGGAGTTAATCATGGGCATTAATTGTCGCAAGGCAGAGCCTAACACAGTGTGTACTGTTGGTGCTAAAATTCAGCAGCACAGATTTTTCAAATTGATGTCACTGCTCTGTTTTTCTTGGGTTTATTGGTTGAAATTTGAATAAGGAGAGTTTAAAGTTGAAGTCCCGTTTCTACAGACCTTAAGAAGAGCAGGGCAGCAAGCAATGAGCTTGGAGAATTCTAGATCAAAAATAAATTAAAACTAATTACTGCCTTTCCAGCTACAATTAATTTCTGTCTGCACATTCAGAGATACGGACACTGAGTCTGTGACAAATAAATGTTCATGGTCAATGCAAGAGTGACCTTCAGTTCCCAAGTACTTTGTTCTCTGTAGGAAATGCTGTGTGCTTTGTAAATACTGCACAACAGATGGATGATATAGAAACAAGTGAAATGGGGAACATGAATGGGCCAGGTTAGAGTTAGCTTAATAAATTTCTTTGAGGATAATTTTAGACAGAAAAATGAATATGCTGCCTCAGAAGATCTCTTGATTTTGCACATGTAGTATTAGTAAGATCAAAGCGCATGTCTCAAATGTTGTCCACTTAATGGACTGATGTATTGATGGCCTTTAAAAGGGTTCATAAAGCAATTAGAGAGAACTGGGAACTGCCAGGGATTCACTACCTCAATTCCCTGTCTCCTGAAATCCAGGTTTTTTAGGTCTTTAACATACCAGAAGCAGTACATGTCTGTAACTTCTGTAACACGAAACCAGAACGAACTACTGTTGTTTCTTAGATCTTCCAATAGCACTTTTTTACTATCTTTTAATACAGGTCTAGAATTTGCATATTCCGCTGCTCCCAAGTCTATGCAGAGTGCTATTATGGGGCTCTTTTTTTTCTTTTCGGGGATTGGATCATTTGTTGGCTCTGGATTGTTGGCACTGGTGTCTATTAAAGAAATTGGCTGGATGAGTAATCACACGGATTTTGGTAAGTTATTTTCAGTGTATTCACAGTCTATGAAGTAGAAGGCTTCCTTCAGAAGCAGTTAAGCATCAAGCATGTGGAACTGTTAAGTCTTAGCGCAGTTATTATTTTAAAAATAAAAAAAGTCTACTGTTTTGTTAAAGATGTTTCATCTTGCATAAAAGTCTAAAGTAATGAGACTGTGCAAAATGATACATTGCCCTTATGAAAGCACAAGAAACACGCATGTAGTATTTTGTCTCTTGTAAGGCCAATCAATTACCTGCTCAGCTGTTACTGCATTTCATCACTAGAAATTACTTATCAATTTTGTGATTTCAGTAAAAAATATTTAAATTTTGTGTGGAAGTAGACTATATTTGGTATAAAATACTGCAATTACTTTCTGCAGTTCTGGGGAGCAAAATGTACCCACCTCTCTTAGTGATTATTCAGCTTCCTAGTTTCAAGAGATTTCATCAAAATTACCATGAGTTAATTTTGCATTTCTGTCTGCTAGCTATTTATACTCTTAAGAAGTCCAATGTGTCTTCTGCTTTGTGTTGCCAGTTGAAGTTAAAAATAATTATTGGCACCAGTAGGTGGCACCTTGGGAATTCCAAAAATCATACCATCATCAATGGGCTAATTAGTTCCAACAGGAGTGTGAAAAGTTCTTAAAATGTATGCTAGACCTACTGTGTGTATGTATCTTAAAAGTGCAGCCTAAACTTACTTTAAATTTGCCATTTAAGCTTGATTTGCATGCTACCAAAAAGTAACACTGTCTGGAACAGCACATATGCCAGAAGTTGCCACCTTTGGTTTCTAAGTTGTTTTTTAAAAAACTGCAAAAGATGACAAGTAGCCTTAATTGCACAGAAGAGTCCTCACCAAGTGAAAGTTTGACTGTGGAAAACAAGTCTCAATGTGATGAATTTCAAAATTAGAGAATCTTTTTCTGCAATTCTATATAGAGATAATTCAGTTGATAAGGAAGATAATAATTTCATACAAATATTATATAGCCTCTTGCCTTTGATTTCTGAAGCAGCCTAAGAGAAGAGAGAACCTAATATCCTCTTTGTAAAATATTTAGGTTGTGCTAAATATATCCCAAGCTAGCTAGAATGGGAAGAATGTACCTTTCATGACTCACTGGTCATCTCTTTTGAATAAGCTACTCAGCTCAGTGGATTGTCCTTTGGACAGCTGTCAGAACTGGGTATTTCTACCTTTCTTAGCCCAAAGACTCGATATACAATTGAGTCTTCTCAGCAGCTGTATGTCTGGCTGAAGGTTGAAGCTCACAGTGGGTGATTTTGATTTGAAGCATCCATGGTAGCTACCGTTTTAACTGCTTATATCAGTAACTCTTTATAACTCAATTTTCATTTGGTATAACGTTATTGAAAGTTATCAAATTCACGTCTAAAAATTACTTAGATCTTCCACAGTAAGAATTGTAAAGGAGGAGTCTTTATGAATGACTGACTTCTGAATTTTTCATTAGATGCTGTATAATAAATATAAGCATGTGCACCACATTTCTGCTATTTATGCTGACTCATTGTATCATTCAAGGTAACTGTCTCCAAAATCTACTGAGAAAGTTCATTCAGCTGGCACTTCAGTGTTGATTGCTGCCATTGAAATGACTGTTACTTCTCTGACAAAAACTGAGATTTTACAGGCTTAATCTCCCATCTCATAAAGGATAATTACTACTCTTTAAACACGTCTGCTTCTGAAATGGAGATTCACACATATATTGTATTTTAAATGTCAAGGAAAGACTCAGTTTAATTTTATTGCATTTTATTATAAGTTCATTTAATTGAATCTTAAGTTTCAGTAATTAAAGTAATTTAATCTGAACATTTATATGCATGCTGCATGAACAGCTTGTTAGGATCGATGTACATTTCATATTTTTACTCTCTCTAACCTTTTTGATAATCATAATGGCCCAATTGGCTGTGGCTCATGTGACACGTTGGAAATGAGCCACAATATATTGTTCTTGGAAGTACAGCAATAGTTAGTGCACATTTCCTAATAGAGGAATAATCTTTTAGCAATGAGTTTTCTTAATATTATTTAATGTGGTACAAATCACTAATTTATAACAACTTTGAGGGAGTGTCAGAGGTGAATTGAACCAGAAAGAAACCACGTATGGTTTCATGAATTCTAAATTTTGTTCCAAAAGAAAGCTGAGAGAAAATCTCAGTAATTGCTTGCTTTATATCTACAGAGTTGCCAGACATTCTCCGTAATAGCATTAATTTTTTGATTATTTTTATTTTATCTTTGACTTAGCAGAGAAGGGAGGTACAGGCCTGCAGATGCAGAAAGACCATATAGCATTAAGCAGGGCTCAAAAGGCTGCTGGAGAGGACTTTCTAGTACATATAATACAAAAAAAAATAATCATACTTTTACCTAAGTCAATTAAGCTGTAAGGGACTTTCTTGTTTTTCCTTGACTAAAGCCTTATCACTTCACTGTATTCTCCAGGCTCCTTAAAAGAATTTCTAGTGAAGATGGTAAAGGCTTTAAGTTGCTAGCCTGTCTGAATGTCACTTTGCTTCAATCTTGAGCAGTGCCTTTCCTTTGGAGCTGTTTCTGAACAGTTCACAGTTCAGGGCTTTACTTGCAGAAATTTCTTTTTCAAGACCATTTAGTGGTCACAGCACAGGGATGTTTTCTTGTTTTGCTTTTTTTAAAAATTGGTAAGTGACCTCTATTAATTACGTTATGAAGAAAGTAAATCACATATGAAAATACACATTGAGGTTTTTAGTGTTTTATCTGAAGCCAGCAAAGCATTGCAATTTTTGCAGTGTAAGAAACCAGACTTAAAAAAAACGAGGGCAGGGGGAAGAAAAGATGAGCCTTTTAAAATTGTTTCAACTCTCATGAAGCACACCCACTGCTATATGTGCATAGTCTTTGTTTGCACAAGGTTCTTACAGTGGTAGGAGGAGCTTCCAGCAATTTTTAGTAAGTAAGAAATCACGCAGCAACAGCAGATAAGCTTCTTCAGGGACATTACTTGGTTTAAAGCATTGAAGCACAGAAGGTAATCCTTGTACTGTGTGCATCTTCTGAGGATGTTCCATCTTTTGCTCTGGATAATTAAAAATGAAACTATGCTATCAGATGGAAATGTGATTTGGTTTGGTTTTGCCCATGTTTTGCAGAAAAGTCTTCACTACCGAAGGGATTGACATTTTTATTTGTATAATCTTTATTAATGTTTATTCTTTTTCTCTCTAATTCTTTCTAGGTAATATTAATGGCTGCCAATTAAACTATTATTTTTTTTTGCTGGCTGCTATCCAAGGAGCAACCCTCTTGCTTTTCCTTATTGTTTCTGTGAAATATGATCATCAAAAATCGAAGATTAATGAAATGGCTGCCAATGGGAGGATCTGATATCTGTTACAGAGCAAACTACTATAGCAGCTATTACAGCAGCACACAATGAAGTGACAGTGCACCCTGAGTCCGTGAGATCTTGTGTCTTCAGTGAGACTCTTACTATACTTGCATGGTACAAGAGTTCTTGCCCCTGCCCCCTCTTGTGTAATGTAGGTAAGTGCCTTATGTTGGCAGGGCTCATTTCTTGCACTATGTCCTGGCAGAAGACAAACACAAATCTTGGAAGTATATTAACTCCAGGCATTCAAGTTGCTTTTTGTTAGTCATGAGATGTTTACTTAACTCCTGAAAGTTGGGACACTTACATGTGGAAATTGAGTATAATGAGTCACATAAGACATGGACTGCTTCTGATTGAAAAGCTCTGCTTAGTGAAGAGCAGTGGATCTAGGAAAATGCTTAACAGGCTCAAGCTTACATTGAGGACACAGGAAAGAAAACATTTACAGAAACCTCAAGTAGTGGTTACAAGAATAAATTTACAATATTGAGAATCATTTTGGGGGGAGAAACAGGGACGAATTAAATTGCAGAGTAGCTCAGATTAAAAAAATAAAAGGTAGTTTTATCATTGAGCTTTTATGGGCAGTGTCTCAAGGATTCAAGTCCAAACTTGCATTCAAGAATATCTAATACTGAAGCCTGAGTTATGTCACAGTAGCTTGGCATAAGCTGCTGTAAGTTTCGGTGCACAATGCACACTTGTTGGGACTGAAATGGTTTTATTTCAGAAATGTTTTTTATTTTTGAATCTGCATTAGATGTATTGGGGCAATATAGAAACACACATCTTTTGACAAAACACTGTTCAGTCTAATGCTGTTACTTCCCTAGGGAGTATTCTAAATATTTGCAGAAAGAAAACTGATTGAATTCTCAGAAGATGAATGCACAGTAACAATTTAGAAGCCTTTCAGCCAGTTCCTTCAGTCTTGTGTCTTACTTCTAGCTAACATGCTACAGGGTTTGTATCTTTCAGCAACACATTCCTATAGCAGAGCAAATGATTTTATGTTCAGCCTTGTGAATTTTAACGATTCTAACAATTGTACTTAAGATGGCGTGCAGACTGGTATGGAAGATGCAAGTAATTATGCAGAAAGAAAATAAAAACTCAACTTTTTATTATTGTGTTGAATTTTTATAGTTTCCTTTGTCTGCATTTATGTTGTTAAAATGTCCTTCTTTTGTACGTGGACATATTTTTAATGAGTTTACAAAATAAAAAGAACTTCCACGCTGTGACTTTTGACCCTTTGTTTCTAGGTGAATAAAATTATACTATAAATATTTTGTTCTTTAGCCTCTATTTCCTACATATACAATGGAATCCTATTAGATTTCTAAATGTATGCTGGCATCCTATTAGTTTTGTCAGATAATATAGAAGTCTGCAAGCTGTCCTGTCTTTGCCGACATAAATCAGTGGAGATGCTTCAGCTGTTGCATTCCTTAGTATGATTTAGAACTGGAATAACTAAAGAGAATAAGTAAGCAACATCTTACATGAGAAGAAGCTAGTTTCCCTTTGGTTTAAAAGCTCCATATGCTATGTTTCTGGAATATCCCATTTACAACCACCTAAAAAGACCTAACATTAACATGATATAAGCTGCATAAGGAACATTTAGGGACTAAATAACTTCTTTCTTGAATGTATGCTGTTTTAGCCATGCACTCCTGATATAAGGATGAATCTGTAATGTTTCATGTTTATTTCATTAATTTCCAAAGTATATATAATCGCAGGAGAGAAACGGGCTGTCCTGCTAAGTAGTATTCTGCTAGATTTATAAAGATTTTGCTTTTAGAAGTGGTCCTTCTTCTGAAGGACTAGTGCTATTCACAGAACCTCCAAGAGGAGTGTTGCTTCTGGTGTTAGATGTCATCAGCTTTGGTGTCTGTGTATTTATCCCTTTTCTGATACATGAACTTCATTAATTTCACTATTTTTTTTCCCCCACGATGTAAGATTTTTCAACAGCATTCATAAATTTCCAGTGAGATACGGGTCTGCTGATTATAGTTAAAACTGAGTTTAATGAAGAATGGCAAGAAACTCCAAAGAAACTAGGTGTCTAACAGTAACTATGACAGTCCATATAGGCAAGCTATTATTTAAGGAACAATAAAATCAATAAATAGTAGGTTAGCCTACTCAATATTTAGGCAAATGTCTTAGGCTGTTATAAGCATACAGTAAATGTCTACATGTTTCTTTAGGGCTCTGGTGGTTCTAACACTCTGGACATGAGACTGAACATGCAATCAGTTGTATAATTTAATTTTTATTTGGAATGACTTGGCTGAGCTCCAGGCACAAGTAATTATGACCATTTATGAAGATTAATCTGACACTTCTAATCAAAGGGATAAGGCCTTTTTGTGACTCAGAGGCTTAGCTGATTCTTACTCCCCATCTTATCTTTTAGGTTTCCACTCCAGTCACAGAAATAAGACTAATCGATTAACTTTGTGACTGAGCACTGCACCTCATTAGTGAAATACCTTGAAATGTACAGTTTGAATTCAGTCACATTCACTTCTTGGATTGTTCCAGTGCAATAGAAAGATCTGACAGAAGTCACTCCAATGGATGTTTGTAAGCCTCTGGTTTTCTAGGTGTCTTAAATTCAAAGCACAACACTGAGAAGTAAGTACTAGTTCATCATGAGAGCAGGTATCTCATTAAAGTTAATTACTTTTATTTGTAAACAATTATGGAAAGAATAAGCATGTACCAAATAATGCCTATGCAAGCTTTAATCTAACCACATATGAAGAACAGCTGCCTGGGGCCCTGTGTTTCCTTTGAGATTACAAGGTGGATGCATTGCTTATATAATTGTGGATCTTTCAAGAGTACAGCAAGACCTGTTTTCTTGTGCCTTTGTGTTTACAGCCTATACTGAATATCCTTCCTCAGAAAGAGGAGCCTTATTTCATTTCTTCTGCTTATATAAACTTCCAGAGTGAGTTTAATTACAGTGGTTGAGGCATTCATCAGTTATTTCCCTTAAAAGTCAACTCTCTGAGTTGTTTTTGTTTTGTTTGGGTCTTTTTGTGTTTTTTTTAACAGAAGTTGCTCAGGGCTGGCACTTGTCAGACAAGGTTTCAGCTTAACAATAAACTGTATTAAAAGATGCATGCTGTTCCTAACATTTTTTGTGTGTTTAAAATTGCTTTTTGAAAAATTTTATCCTAGTGATTTTGTTTATATGCAGGGCAAGTTATGTTAGTGCAGACAAGCCCTCTGGGGAAACAGATTGCAATGCTTTCCACTTGAACAGTCAATAGTTTGAGATGCAAATTCATCTCTGAGGAAGCAGAGAATTTGTAGACCAACACTCAATGCTACTGGTGGAATAATGCACATACCTGAGAGCATGGTACTTGCTGGCCTCAGAGCAAGGATGTAACTGCAGGGAAAGAACAGAGAAGAGAACTAAGGTCAGAAGCTATTAAGCAGTAAGTATGTAAATAGACACTTTGCTCCAGGTAGCATTAAATTCAGAATAGCAATGAACAGTGCTTTCAGTCAAGATTGCCCAGTGACAGTTAATATAATCTGTCTGTAGGCTGTTTTTTCATGTCATATACACAATATAGTTTAATAGTCCTTTCCATCTTGGAATTAATTTTTCCATTACAGTATTCACAGCATAGATAGGTCAGTGTAAAGAACAGTTGTCAAAACCTAGTTACATAGTAATTGTACCCATTTATGGCAGTTTTCAAATGAGCCTCGCTCTTTGACTAGTAATCTCTAACCTACAGTCTGTTGGACTTAAAAGGTCATAATAAAGAATGAAAAACATTGCACTTTTACAAGCACAGAATTGGTAGTTAATTAAAATCCATCCCACTCCCTTCAGTCTGCCAGTGGCTGTAGTGATGCTTGAAAAAGGATGTAAAACAACCCAGCATATTGAGGAATGAACAGAAAGAACCAGGAAGTTTAAGCATCTACTCTATACCCTGGAGGATGAATGCTTACTTTTCTTTCCATTCTTTGATTATTTCTATACTCCCTTATATGTATATTTTATCATCTTTCTCAAACATGCTTCCTTTATCAAGGCGTTCTCCAACAGTGAATAAGTTCAAAATACATACATAACATTAATGGATCCCCTTTAGTGCAAGGAATGTCTGGGCTCAGCTGAGCTGTGACTGCATTTTCTGTAGTCAGTCCTGAGCTAGCTAGATACTGACCAGCAGAACTAAAGTACAGGTTGGTATGGACCATCCCTGGCTGGCTCTGCTGCCTCAGAGGTACATATCACAAGTGCCCAATCAACAATCAGATCCAGTCCACACAAACTGCAGGCACATGGAGACTGCAGTGTAGACACACTCCAGTTCTGTATTCTTCCTTCGGTGCATAGCTACTGTACAGCACTTTACTGATAAGATTTCTCATCCCTCTTACTAGAATGTGTTAGCAGTGAGATCTAGTGATACAACAGAGTCCATAAATCACTTCTGACAGGGAATAGAACAATGTAACGAACAAGGGAAAACAAGGTAAATATTGCTTAGGCTTTTGAAGATAGAACTTCAAACAGATACCATGCTTTCTGAAAGCTGTGAAATACACTTGACTATCTCAGCACATCTAATGCTGTACATCACAATCTCTTCCTATCTATCCCATCACCTCTTCAAGAGTAGTTTTTTCTTGGCTCTGAACTCTCAGGAGACCCTAAGGTCTTGAATTGTTCTCTGCTGTAGCCATGGGAACTGGTTAATATTGTGTATCAAGACAAAATGACTATAGCATATTTAAGTAATAATAACTATTAACTTGATCATAATGACAAATGGCTTTACTGTCAGGCAAGATGCTATAAACTACCAGCCTGCAAACTAAACATCTGTGAAGAGCAGTGTTCTGCTCAGTTAGGATGAAGGGGCTTGAGGGAAAAGATGCTAAGGGCTAGTGTATATAGCTCCAAAATTAGACAAATTGCTGTGCAGATGCTTCAATAATTAAAATGCGGGGAAGATTCTCATTAATTAATTTCACATTCTAAAACTTTGTCAGAGTGATCCAGAGTTAAAGTACAACTTCCTAAAGTTGTCTGGCAAATTAATATCCTGCACAGGAAAATCCAGATTAAGTTCCTGGAGTGAAATAATTAAGATGACATGTTGGCAGACTCTGAAGTGAGTTTCCATGCTGCTCATAGCTGGGTGGAGGATAACACAACTGCTGTAATTCTAGAGCCAAGGAACATGAGTGAGATCCAAGTGACACCTGTGAAGTGCAACTTTACGTTTAAATTTTGTTCTTTCCTCTGAAAGATGTCCCAAGCATATGATAAGCAATAGTCAGATAGAAAATGGAAAGCAGGCAGTCAAAGCAGATGTACAGATGTGCAACTTCACATGATGTTACAACAGATATGATACTAAAAGTCTAGAGGAGCACTTAGGCTTCAACAGAATTGAATCTTAGTGGTTTAACCTTTACAATTTTTGCCCTCTTTACTGTGCTTCAGTTGTGTCTAATATAATTTACAGCTCTTAACTGAGCCCAGGCACAGTGGAGGATGGTAGATGAAGCCTGCCAGTGATGCTGTTACAGATTTTCAAAAGTTTAATAATTTCAAAAATTATATTGTGTATGTCCACAATCCTCATCATTTCTAAATTCCAACTCATCAAATTTAATGATCTCTAATGTTATGAAATTGTTCTACATGATACAAAACTGTCCAAATTCAAGTGCTTATAAAAGCATGAAGTGCTACAATAATTTAAAATAGCTGTGTGCTTTGCAAAGTACTCTGATATTACTGGAACACTTCAAATATTTTTAGAATGATGTCAAGCTGGAATGTGGTCAAATAGCCTTTTGAAGCAAAAGCGGAAGACATCAAAACACACTCCACAGAGTGAGAAAAGCACTTGGAGTGTCCTGAAAAATAATAATTTCAGCTCATTTCCAGCTTGCAGCTTTCTGATGCAAAAATCCATATGCTGATGCAGTTAAAAACAAGAGATTTTTCCCTTATGGGTGTGTTCCAGAGTTTGGGAACTGATCCTGCAAACAAGTGTTAGCTTCATATTTTATAGTAGGGGCACTGGTGACCCCAAAGCACAGCATGTTTTGTGGCTTCCTAGAGGCTGCCATCCTAATCCATTCTTTCAACAAGCCATGGAAAGTTCACATGCACAGCACTATCTGACCAACACAGTGAACCCAGCTGAGCAGGAAAGAACTGTTCTCAAGCATCAAACAATGCAGTCTGATATCTCCTTCTGCTGTAGTGAAAGAAAACATGACATAGTCTGCTGGTTCTACATTGTCCTAATTCTTACAAATTTCCACACCCAAGATAGCAGCTGGCTATCAATGGACATTTACTATCACCAAAATATGTGGTCTGACCTATGCACACATACTGTGCCTGCCTGTGTAGACCAGAAAAGTTCTAAGAAACTTTACCTGATTTCTCAGCAGTTAATATATGCTGAATCCAGCAGCCTGATTTCCATGTTTCTTGGAAAAGATGGCTAATTCAGGGTTCAAATTAATTTTGTTTGGTTTTGCACATATGAGTAAGACTTGATAGGAGCTGCCTCTAATTAAAATTGTGATACTGCATCACTCAGTCCTACAGACTACGTAGTAGGAAAATATGCCCCGATAACATCCTCCTTCAATTTCCTCTTTAATTTTTGGCACAATAGATGTATTTTCTTCTACTTTCTGAAGAAGAGACTAATGCATCCCTGAAGTTCATAAAATGATATGAGGTTATTTTTATTGAAAGTTAAAAATCTGCTGTGTCTATTGCAATATATTAAACAATATTTTATTATTCTCACTTCCCTGACCTGATTCATGTCCCTGGCAGGCAGAAACCCCACTGTCTGTTTTTCATATACACGTAGCAATTTAAAATGTGCTTGTGAAATAAAATTTAGAGATGCAGATACAAGTCAAGGACGGGTGGTATTAATGGTCCCTTGTGGGAAACCTCGGCTGGTCCGAGGGATCGGAATATAAGTTTGATATCGACCCTGAGCAGATAACTGTGTACCCTTGAAGAGCCTGGGGAGCCCTGAGAAGAGCCTGGGGAGCCCTGAGAAGAGCAGAGAAAACAAAATTAAGGAGCTGGCAGACCACCAGAAGAAGCTGCTTATTGAAGTTGCAGCTGAGAAAGAAAGTTATCCAATCATGAACTGTTGATCTTTTGTTGAACCAATTATACCTGTGCACATATCCCTTACTTAAAGGTATATAAGAGCTTGTTAGAACAATAAAGCATAGGCAGTTAGCTGTTAGCTGCTTTGGATCACTATTCTTTGTATGTCACGTCCATCCCAAACGATGACAGTCCCTCCCAGTCCTGTGCAGGCCCCCACAGCTCATGAGCCCTCCCTTCTCCCCACTCGGTGAAATGAATGTGGAAAGTGCCCCAGGGGACATCGTGCCTTGCAGAGGAAGGGGAGTGAACCACGGTGTGGAGAAGGGGACAGAGCCCCCAGCCACCACAAACAGCATCAGTGCTTTGAACAGATCCAGTGTACTTAGAGTTTATTCCACTCCACTTGCAGAGATCAGCTAAGGGCTCACCAAGAAAGGAACTGTTTCTGTGTGTGCTAAGTGTAGTGCCAGTCTAGCGAGAGAGAGCACCCAGGCACAGAGTGCTGCCCGGGTAATGGCACGCAGCACAGCACAGCACTGAGGCAGGACTTGCCCACGCCTCTGCCAGAATGATGTGGGCTCCCAAGAGATCCACTGTGCCTGGGATGGTGAAAGCAAGCCTAGATTAACAAAGTGCCAGGCCTGCTCCGAGTCTTTTCCATCTCGAGTAGGAGTAGGATGCTGCCAGCTGTTACGAATGAAAGGCACATGGTACCGCTTTGTCTTCTTTGACACCATTCAGATTTACACAGCAGGTGACAGATCCTTTGTTCAAAAGGGTGTTTTGCAGATGGGAAACCAAGGCTGTCTGGCTACTTGTGTACCTGAAAAGCAAAAGGTCTCCTCACAAAAAAAAAAACAAAACCCACAAACAACAAAAAAAAAAAGGTTATCACTTCTGAAACCCATCCAGATGTCAAATGTGAGACCCCAAGGAACAGAGGCATTGCCTCAGTCACAGAAGTTCAGCTTGCAGTCCCTGCAGTTGCCTGCTGTAGCCAGTTTCCTCAAGATACAGGGAGAAAGGGGAAAAAAAAAAAAAAGAGTTTGGGGATGAGGAAGCTGGTTGGGGGGCAGGGGAGTTTGGGAAGGGATGGATTGAATGCGGTAAATGGGGTGGTGCCGGAGAACCATGGCAATTTACTTTCCCTTAAGCTTTGTTGAAATTACAGCAGTTTTGGTAATGCTTTGTATCTGCTGTGGGGAAGCACATGGGGAGAAGGAAGGCAGATGAACATTTTCAGTCATTTTTCATCCAGTTCTGATGGAGGCTGGGAGCTCAGGGACAGGCATGAAAGAAAAACACTTCACTTCATATTAACATTTCCTTACGCCCACTGAAGAGCGTTGTATGTGCCAGCAAAAAAAACAAAACTAGAGCATCCGTGGGAAGAGAACACAAAAGCAATGTGAGCAGAGCTGGAGCTGTGCTCAAGTGCAGTTTACAAGGAGGAAAAGACCGGCTGAGGCATTCGCCCAGCTCTAGGTGTTTTATAGAGATGTTTGCCCCAGGTCCCTTTCTCCTACACTGCTCTCCAGCAGGTCAGCCCCCAACCTGTACTGGTACATGGTGTTGTTCTTCCCCAGATGCAAAACTCTACACTTGCCCTTGTTGAATTTCATTAAGTTTCTCCCCGCCCAACTCTCCAGCCTATCAAGGTCTCTTTGAATGGCAGCACAACCTTCTGGTGTGTCAGCCACTCCTCCCAGTTTGGTGTCATCAGCAAACTTGCTGAGGATACATTCTGTACCCTCATCCAGGTCGTTGATGAAGATATTGAATAACACCGGTCCCAGTACCGACCCCTGAGGCACTCCACTAGTCACAGACCTCCAACTAGATTCTGTCCCATTAACAACTAACAACTCTCTGACTTCTTCCCTTTAACCAGTTCTTGATCCACCTCACTACCTGATCACCAAACCCATACTTTATCAGCTTATCTACGAGGATGCTGTGGGAGACAGTGTCAAATGCCTTACTGAAATCGAGATAAACCACATCTACCGCTCTACCATCATCTATCCACCTAGTTATTTCCTCATAGAAGGCTATAAGGTTGGTCAAACATGACTTACCCTTGGTAAAGCCATGTTGACTGCTCTTAATGACCCCCTCATCCTTGATATGCCTAGAGATAGTGCCAAGAACAAGTTGTTCCATCACCTTTCCAGGGATGGAGGTGAGGCTGACCGGTCTATAGTTACCCGGGTCCTCCTTCTTGCCCTTCTTGTAGACTGGAGTGACATTTGCTTTCCTCCAGTCCTCAGGCACCTCTCCTGTTGCCCACGACTTACCAAAGATGATGGAGAGTGGCTTAGCAATGACCTCTACCAGCTCCCTCAGCACCCTTGGGTGCATTCCATCTGGACCCATCAATTTATGGATGTCCAGATTGCTCAACTGATCCCTAACCCAATCCTCATGTACCAAGGCAAACTCCTCTTTTATCCTGACTTCTTCTGGATTCAGAGAACCACAAAGCCCAGAGCTCCAGGGACACTGCGGCTGCAAAAGGCATGCCAAGAGGAGCACGGCACTGCACCAACCTTGGTCCCTCCACACCTTTCTCATATGGGACACCCATGGTGCTGGAGACCTCAGCCTCAGCCTAATCAGGGACCCTGGTGTAAACCTGGGAGTCAAAGGATCCTGTTTTGCTCCCTCCAAGAACCTTGGGTGGGTGCATTCCTGTCCCTGTCAATTATCCCCCTGGGAAGAGAGACAGAGCTGCTAAAGTGGAAGCTCAAGCTGCTCTCTTTTGGGAAGAAATTAATTTAAACATTCAAAAGATCAGCCTGTGCACCTGCTAACAAGAGGTCAGATTTTCTCTGCATTTCATCCACCCTGCCACTGCTTTCTCTGCACTAAGAGGGGGAAGGCTCAAGAGCAGAAGTGAGGATATGAGCCTGGGGTAACCTAAGCTGGCAAGGAAAACCGTGTATTAGCAGAGCATCTCCATTTCCAAGCAGGTAACAGCGCTCGGTCAGGCTGTTTGGAGAGACTCATCTCCACCCTATCCCCAGCTTTAAGCCAAAGACTGCAGATAAAGGGTCCCATTGTGCTTACCCTTGCACAAGCACGTAACCTAATCAGTCACTTTTCACCCAGACAGGCACATCAGGCAGCACATGCCATATCTACATCCCACATGAAGAACCCAAAGGGGTAAATAATTTGCCCAGATCACCTATAAAGCGTGGAGGAAGACAGGCAATTCAAGTCAGCTCTCCTAGACCTCTGCTTAGTGTTCCCTGCCCTTCCTCCTCCCCCCACACATCCCCAGCCCATACCTGGGAACTCCTTCACTCCAAATACACCTCTCAGGCTCAGCCCCATGTGCTGAAGGAGGGGCAGATTACACACAGGACTGCTGGCTGCTCTGCCATCTATTTGCTTTTTTATTTTCTCTGAGAACCTGAAAAGCTCCCAGAACTGGGATTTTTCAGGACACTTAATTTTCATAGTGACTGTCTTAACAAAGGTAAAAGCCTCACCAGGGAGTATCCCTGAACACAGAGGACAAACAGCCAGCTTGCTCTGCCTGCTCTGTATAGAAGCATCATTCAGGCTGCTGGGGTTTTTTTAGTACTGTCCAAACATTGACTGTGCTCAAGTGCCTCTAAAATAACACTCAGTGCTTCTGCAATCACTCCAGGCTGTGGAAGCTCTCTGAGAGAATAAATATTTTGCTGAAGTGCTGCTTTAGAAAAAAAAAGCCAAGAAACCACTTTGAGAAGAGTGTTATTGTCCCACAGTCAGTTTTAGAGCAGGACTTGAAGACATGAAGCATGGGCTGGCCTACAAATGTAGGATGAAGGAAAGTAGGGAAGCGAGTGAAGAAGCCCACAGCATTATAGTATGGCATCTCAGAGAGGTTCAGCAGCCTCCACTGGGGCAGGGAACACCCAAGGAGAGCTAAATGTGAGTAGCTGGTTCCCTGGCAGGAGCAGCAGGATGGGGCCAGGACAGAAAAGGCCCCCAGAAGGGCAGGGTGTCATACAAACTACTCATGTATGGTCCTGGAAAGAGTCTGGATTAGAAGGAGCACAAGGGGAGAGGAGAAGAGGGAGCACCAAAACCAGACACTCACTCTGGGGGCTGCAGTCCCCTGCCTGCTCTGTGTCCAGCAATTCACAGTCAGTCTCCCAGGTATGGAGATTTCAGAGGCCAGAGCAAACCCAAAAAGCTGCAGGTTTCCAGAAACAAGTAACTTCCAACACAGGACTGGTGCCACCAAGACCATCCAAGCAACTTTTTCCCTGGTAACAGAAAATATCTGATGCCCAATGTCCCAGGCTGCTGCATCTTTTAGGGTATTTTTCTTAAGTAAAAGATGAGTTTTGAAGAAAACTTTAAAGCAAAGCATGAAATTCTGATGCTTCTGAGGCTCTCTAAAGCTAAAGTCCTTCCTCCGGATGTAACGAGCAGCAGAAGAGGTGAAATGACATGGATAATGAAGAACAGGAAAATAAATAATAAGAACAGGAAACAGAATGAGGGAAATAACTCTTCCATTGTTAGAACAGTGCTAGTGGCAGCTTTATAGCAACTTATTTCTATTTAAAGCCTGGTTTGGGGGCTATAATCTTTCAGCTGTTTTCTGTACCATCTGGCTGAAATTTAGCATAAAATTTGTTATCTCAGAGGTAAATTAATTCTTTTCCCTTTATCAAAACTGCAGTATTTGGGCAAGGAAACCAAGACAGAGAGATCCACATTCAGGCGTGTTTTGATCAGCTAAGGGCAATCCTCCCTTTTAAAACAGCTTGTTGAGATAATGTGGTCATGGGAACCACATCTAATTCTTCCACAGTATTTTTCAGCGTTGTCTGTCTATGTTCTAAAAGTCCCACATGGGAAGCCTCAGAGCTTGATGTGCTGAAACAGTCCTGCAAGAAACTGCCAGGATAGTGCTGTACCCAGAAGAGCATCCTCCATGTTTCACAGCTGAACTTCTTTTTCCTTTAAACCCTAGACAGCTACTTTCTAATTCATTTTACATAAATCTGATTATTTCCATGCTCAGTGCTGCTTTGCCCCATTATCATCTTCAGTCATCCTTTCAGACAAAGGTGTAAAGCTTTATCTGCTGGAAGAAGTCTCTGTTTTCCAGTCTGGACTTCGATTATGCAGCAAATAACACAGCTTGGTGGAGGAAGGGTGTTGGAATAATTTGTATCTTTTATACAAACTGATAATAAAAATTTAGCTCCTTGATGTATTTTTCTCCCTTAAACGGTAGTTATGTTTCCTTGAATAGATAAATGCAAGATAAATTCAATTACAGCATAATTTCTCCCAGGATGAATAACCTTTAAATCAGCTCCGATCTCAAAACACATTATGAGATAACACTGTCCATTACATTGTTGAAATTGGGGCTGTGGCAGTGCCTAGAGTTGTCAGTATGAATATCAAATTATTTATGTGCCTCTTTGCATCCTTGAATACCAAATAGGCTCAGGAACACTGACAGCAAGAAGCCCTATTTAAACACTGATTTTTAGTGGAGGCAAGAGGTGCTTGCTTGACAGCTCTTGAAATTGCAGTGCACTATTAATCACAGAGATGTGCAGCAGCACTATGAGCTCCTGCTCTGCTGTCACCTTGCTGAGAGTTTCCCCTCCTCACGGGGAACAGTTCAGAAATGAAAGCCCAGTTAAGTCTTCCACTTGGCTGACTGCATTGCTGCTGCTCAGAGCTGGTGCAAAAATAAAAGGGGAGCCATTGTAACATTTTGAGCAGGTTCTTTGGGTTTGAGCAGTCCTGAGGTGTGTGCATGCCTTTCCCCATCACCTCAGTTGCAAGATTTGAGAGTTCTTTATCTTTTACACTTTACAAGACTGAATATTTTAATACAGCTATTGTCTGCTTTTGGGGAATGCTTTGTCAGAACAGTATTCAGCAGGAAAGCAACATGTCTTAATGCAACCCCTCTCCAAGGTTAGCAGTGACACAGGCTGGAATTTGAGTGTTTAAGGAGAGCAGCAGGTGACTCTATGTGCCATTTAAATCCACTGTGCTCTATGCCATGAAATTTCCTTCCTGCAAATCAAGTTAACACTATATTAAATGTGACAATGCTCGAGATGGTCCAAGTTGCTGAGACCAAACAATAAAACATGATTTTAAGTGCAGACTTGGGAGGGGGAGGGGATTTTTTATTTATTCTTAAGCAAAAGGATAAGTCCAGCTTCACTTGGGAAACAAAAGAGGGGTCTTTTTCAAGCTTGAAATCTGCCTGGTCACATTCTGCCAAGCAACCTCTGTACAGGTGGTTTAAGACCTCTCTTCTGAAATTCCACCATCCAACAGACACAGTTAAAAAAACAATTCTAAAGCCATTTGAATTAGGGCCTGGAGGATAAAAATCAGTATCAAAACAACAGGTGTGCTTAGGAATGGCCTTAGTTTAAAGAAGTGGAAGTTTAATAATTTATTTCACACCAGAAAAGGCAGACCAAGCAATGAACCTATAGTGGATTTATTTTAGTGCAATGGATGGGGAGAGGATGAAGTAGTTTTTGATTCACCCTAGATAAAATCCCCTTGGTCAGCCAGCTAACTATTCAGTCTGGTCAGTGAGCGAAAACCAAAACTGAATTACTAATACATACCCAGCAACAAGTTGTAGGACACGCTGGAGCTTTAGAAAGCAGCTTTTTAGCTGTCTAGCAGTAATTTTCTTCCCTAATTTTTAAGGCCATCGGCATGTCAAGCAGAAAATTCAGTGAGGTGTAGAGAGCTGTAATTACCAAGACTGTTTACAAGAAGCTTTGATGGCAATAAGCCTCTTGTGCAGGAACAAGTTTACCATTGAAACAGTTTGAGTGTTGAAGTCTCCAACTCAAGTGTCTGGATGGCTTGTTACTACCCTAATGAAACGATGTGGGCAGAGCAAAAGGTGCTGTTAGAGCTGCTTAAGGCAAATAAGCATGAAAGAGAGAAGCCTTGAGCAAGGAGCACAGAATCAGCAGCTTCTCCAAACCTCAGGGGAGCCTGAAGCACTGGCAGAGAGATGAGCACTCAGGTTCGTGCTTCCCGATACCAGCAGTGTTCTCCAGACAGCGAGCAGGCAGCCAGACAGCCACAAGAGCTCCCTTGAGCTCAACAGAGGCCAAAAGATACTCTGAGCTTGTCAGCATCCAACCTCAGTGAAGACAGTTGTACATTATGCCAGGTGTGGAGAGGAAAAAAAAATAAAAAATGCTGGCTGTATGCATGTGTTGGTGCATGCAAGAAAGGCTGCGAGGGGGAAAGGAAAGGGCAGGAGTCTGCTAGGAGAAAATGGTGCTTTGTTTAATGCCTGGACAACAGGTGAAATTATTAACAAAGGTGCCTGGAAGCTCTCATTCCTGGTTTTGTTATAATTTGCATTTTCTTTCATCAAATACTTTATGACAAAAACAACTTCCTGGGAATTCAGTATAACTCAGGGCCAAACAGCCTATTTAAATGAACTGTGTCTTACACTCCATGGTCCTGGATGCCCAACAGGTAGGTTTTTTTCCAAGACACAAGGTAGACTTGAATTCAAGTGCAAGCACCCCACCCAGCTGAGAAAGCCACAGAGCTGCCATGCCTGGGGAGGCTGGGCTTCACCACAGACTCAACAGCACTGAGCATCAGCTGTCCTTGCCCTCCTGAGGGCCCTAGACAATTACCAAATGAGCCTTTTCTTCACTTGGTACCAGGCAGCCCCTTGCAATCTGCTTTCCATCTCCTACCAGACAGAGCTACCTCCGAAATCAAAGCCTTGGAATTTAATTCAACACATGCATCTGATGCCACTTACAGGGGGAACACGGCATGCTCTGGGATGAGAATTAGCTGCTTTCTCCAAAGCAGGGGCTGAACTTGACAGTACAAAATGCTCCTGTTGGTCACAAACCAGCGAAGGGCCCACATTTATCACTGGGATTTAGGTGGCCCCATTTGACAAGGCTCCACTAAGCGACTCTGCAAATCACATTACACTTCTCTGCCTTTGTTTTCCTCCAGCCAAGGCAAGTCACTTTGTAAAAACAACAGCTGTTAGTCACAACCTCCCAGTCCCAGGGAGTCAGCATAACTTATGAAATAAGACTGCTGGGTGTGATTTACCAAAGAGGGAAAACCATTTAAATTTACTTGACATAACCAACAATAATCATACTCTGCATCTGATTTTTATTAATATCTGTGCATTGCTGGTGATGATGTATGGAGACAAAAGATGATGCTTTGAAGCTGCCCCTGAGGGGCTGAGTAAGTGTCTGTGTCAGAGAAGCACACATACAACAGAAGGCATCATTTTTACGGCACAGTGAAGCCCCTGTGACAGAAAGCAGAATTATTGTGGCAGTAATCTTTCTGAAAAGACTCTCGGGTGGGGAGGAGAAGGGAGAGGTCTTCTGATTAGTTGTTCAGATGGAGTTGTTCAGAGGTGACACCTGGAAGTATTTCTCAGTGAAAATACATTCAGTGGGTACTGCCAGCACACGCTGTAAAGGTGTTCTGCTTGAGGTCAGCCATAGGAACCCAAACACGTTTTTGCAGCAAGAGGCAGCATTGCTCAAGGCATATGGAGACAGCACAGGGACCAGGCAGACACCCTTACCCTGGAACAGCTCTGGACCATCTGCTGCTGAGGAAAGTAACTGTGTACCTTAGACTCAGTTTCCCTTCATTTTGAAAAGGGCAAACAATCAGGTTTTTTATGCTATTTAATGAACTTTTTCAGTGTTGTAAAGCACCTAATACAAGAGTTTCTGGCCAGCAGGAATTGAAATGCAGAGTAGGCCGAGCATAACACAAGGCTATAACCCTGGAGATAAAGTCTACAGTAAAGGCAAAGCCTGGTCTCAGCTATCACATCTGCTGTCCCTTCACTGAGGCAGAGCTCTCAGAACTGCCGAGAGGGAGCTGAGTGTGAGCAAGGTGGGGGAATGGCGGGTGCAAAACAGCAGTGGGTCACGTTAGTCAAAACTCTCCTGACCTTGATGGGACTGAGGCAAAGCAACTTCACACAGCTCTGCTCCAGCTGCACGAGTGATCCCACATGTTCAGGCACAAGCTGCATTCAGAGGGCAGTGGGCAGGCACAGACCCAGACTGACAGTCAGTGTTTAATGCTCTCCTTTGTCACCTCCAGAGTTCAGATGTGTGGCTTTGGCTGCTCCATTTCCATCTGGAGAGCACAGCAGCTCACACCAGGCAGAGTGGCAGTCTCTTAGCAGAGGATATGCTCTACCTGTCTAATTATAAGGCTTTTGTGTCTTTGGCTGGGCGAGTGTTCTATAGACACTCTTTGGTATAAAGTATGAGATCAAACTGAAGTAGAGTCAGAATTGGCAGACCCATACCCCTGCCTGCCCTCTATGGTGTCCATTTTCCTCTGAGAAGGTCAGTCCTGCGATTAGGACTTCACAGGGACGTCCAGATTCTTTCTGAAGCCACAGGAAAGTGACTTCCACTAACATCTGCCAACTACAGACCTTTAAATCCTGAAGAGGAGGAAAACATGATCAAAACCCCTTTCTATTCCTCCGAGCTTTGTTTTATTATTAGAAGTAGCAGGCGAGCTGGCTGCCACCCCTCAAGCTTTCTTAATCCTGCAACAACCTCTCTGGGAAAAGCTTTCCTCCCATGCCTACCCCTAACCATTCACCAGCAGCCTTTCCAGGGAGGTGGCTCACGGGCACAGCAGTCATGTTAGGCTAGAAGAGCACAAGCCGGAGCTGCCCAAGGACTCTACAAGTGCATCCAATGCCTGAACCATCAGAGCTCCCTAAAGACTAAACTAAAACATTAAAAACAAAAAAAAAACCAACAACCATTGAGCAATAAAACCAGAATCAACCCTGAAGCCTTCACCTGCTGCATGGAATCTCTCCAGAAATTCACCCTGTCATTCTAGCCACTTGCTACACATGAAATAGTTTCAAAGCCTCCAGTTTTACAAAAACCAGAACTTTCCCAAACAGCTGCTCTTTTATTCAAAGTTTAGGTTTGAGGCAGGCATTTTTCATTCATGAGGATTTTAAATGCAAGCCAAGCCAGATTCAAGGAGGCACTTACTGAGGAAGTTTCATCAAGAATTATACCTTTAGACAAACCATTGCTTTACTTCTATTACCTAATGCACCACAAGTGATTTAAGAAAGACAGTGTGGAACTTCCAGTACAGAAATTAATCTACTTTATGATAGCAGATTGCCTACAATTCTTTTCAGAAAGCACTCGCACAATAATTAAGCTAATACCTACATGATCAACAACACGCCATTTATTTTATTCTTAAAGTTGTTTCTCCTTTAACTGCCAATATTTTCCATTTTCACTTTCCAACTGTTTATAACATAAAATGAAACATACCTCAGTATAGTATTTGTGTACACACACAGACATACACAGAGTTGTGGCAACAAACTGTAGGACAAAGCTTTCACACAGATTTACCTTGAGGATTTGAGGCACTAAGTATTTGGTTCTTCCCTTTCTATTTTGATTATGGGATGGAACAGAATCATTCTCCAAAAGCAGCCCTCCTTCTACACCTGCAGTGTTCTGCTACTAAGCTTTGCAAAGTTTTCTTCTTTTATGAGTAAGGAAAGAGAGAACCCTACTACTGCTGCATATTGAGGTTCAAGCTTCCCTGTGATAGCCTGAGCGGCAGACGATAGCAAACTTTGGTACATATGGTACATGATGATAAAAAGCATTGCCTGATTAAAGAAGTGATAGTACACATCCATAGAAGTCATATGTAAGACTTCGGGAGAACTCTGCAGGTTTACCAGAACACCACATTAATGGCACAAGATTGATTTGTATTGTAACAATCCTGAAGTTGGAAAGAAAGGCTCCTCGACTTCCAGGTAAAATCTGGAAGCGATGGCTGATTTAGGACTATTTCTGCTTGCAAAAGTGACTGAAATCATATTCTAATAATACTTTGTATACAACAATAAGGACAGAGGAAGAGTTCAAAATAATTCCTGAGAAACTGATGAAATTTTAAAATAGTTCTAAAAAAGCATTGTATTTTTTTTGCTACGTTGGCCCCTGGATCACTTTAAATTATTACCTCACCTCTTACATGATGCATGATTCCCTCCTGCAACTACCAGACCCTGCTGCATGTGCACTGCAGACACACTTTAGCATATGCCACCTTTGAGCTCAGTCAAGTTAAGCATGCAGGTAACAGGGCACTAGAAGCAGCAAATAGGTTTTATTCACACTTGCAAACTTCCTGAATGTGGCATAGCTGCAGAGTACTGACCTGTGAGAAAGTATTTATAGCCAGTGTCCAGGGCAGAGGTGTACAGAAGACAGACCCAGCGACAAGGGCAACTGAACAGAACCTGGTGAGAGCAGAATGAAAACGACAGACGGATCTGCGCTCAGGTCCCAGCCTTCACATTCCCTTCTCTACAGGCAATGGCTGAACAATCCTGCATACGAGGCCCTTTGAAACGTCCCAAGAGGTGCCATGGAAAATATCAAACTAAGAGCCAAGTATGGGGATAGAGTGGCATAATGAGCTCCAAAAAAAAAGTGACCAAACGTCACAAGAACTGTCGAGGCTGGAACTCAAAGGCAGGTTTCCTGGGGGATGTGTCAGAGAGGCTGCAGACAGCACTGGCACCAGTGGGACTTCTACCCAAATGGCATTCAGGATCTGAATTTGTTCAGCCAACATCTACATTCAGAAACCAAATCCCAGAAGTTTTTGATGGAAGAAAGAATAAAAATTTAAATTTATTCAGATTAGAGTCAGGAAAAAGAAGGAAAGATACCCTAGCAGCTGGGGCAGAGTTCAGATGATGGACATACATGAAGTCATGAAGAGCAAATGCAGTCTAGGAGTATCAGAACTGGCAATCAAAATTCAGAAGACTGATCACACTTCAGTCTTTCTGAAAAGGTCATGGTATTTCTCTTACATTTGTTATTTTTCTTAGGCCTAATTTGTCTCTTTTTTCAGATCTTACTTTATCTTTCTCTGTAACACATTATCTCACTTTGCTTTTTCCAAGGCTTGTTTTGTATGAACCATGAAGGCTTGAATGCTGCTATAGTATGCAAAGAAAAAGCCCATGCAGATACTTGGATAATTTGTAGGGAAATCGTTGCACACAGTTCAGAATACAGTCACGTATGCTTTTAAAATAAGTAAATAAATCCATCCATTAGACCAAATGGATGTTTAAAAAGAACTGTGAACCTGCAGGGAAGTCACGGGTCACCAGTGACACAGTTAAAGCATCAGCTGTGATGAGTAGAGCACTCTGCTTTCCCTCACTTCCACTCTTCTACCAAGCATAAAACTGGTAGAAAGCTTATGCTCTTCTCTAGCCTAAAGCTGACAAATTCTTGATAACCTGGGGGTCTATTTTCACTGCTACTTCAGTTTGAAAGTTTCTACCTTACTCCTCCACCTCATGAGCATCCAGATATGATTAACATCAGCATTGGTTTCATGGAGCCTCAGGACAGCCTCCTCTCCTGAAGCACCACAGAAGAGCTCCCCACACCCAAACCTTCACCAGAGGCAGCAGAACTATCCCAGATGCACCCAAACACACAGTAGCAGAAGCCAACACGAGCCACTCCAATAAGGTGGCACATTGCAGAAGATGACTGTGCAATCCAGTAAGAGCTTAACAAGGTGTGGGAAATGCACAAGCACAAAGGGAACCCCGAGGTGTACAATCAGAGTTAGACTCCTTGATGAATTAAGAGAAAACAAGATCTATATTTTGGCTGTCATCCTGATGCAGTGACTTGGAGAGTAGTCAGGGATTTTCAGGGACTCAGCCACATCAGGATCCTTCAGTTAGCAACTGGGCTCTCTCATAAGATTGGGAAGGTATTTCAGTTTCTGGGGCTCTTCAGTGCTGCCAAAGGATGGGTTTGTGCTGAGGCATGTGTTTACACATATGCACTTAGACTGTTTATAGGGAAAACAGAGAGGAGAATTACACACTCTAAAGAGAAAACAATAGCAGCACTAGAAGTGAATCCTAGTCCAAGGCTGTTCCCCACCCACTAGCACACAAGACCATCTCATCCTTGGTATAATCCAAGGCAGAAATCCAGACTCTGGCAGCAATTAGCTGAACCAAGCAGAGATTAAAAAAATAAAATTGAAGTTCACAGACCCACATTCACTTTGCAATCGGCTGAACGGGTTGCTCGGATGGATTACTCCTCTTGGGATTCTTCAGTGCATGCGTTCAGATCTGGAAAGGATTTCCAGAATCATTACTGGGAACTCAATGCCTTTTCTGCCTTAAGCCAACCTCCTTTGTCCTTCCCAGGTCCCAGCCTCACCAGCTACTCATTTAAATGAGCCACTTGACCTGTCTTTACTTCATAATCAAGAGCAGTGCATGGCAATCAGAATGAACCAAGGCTGCCCGCTAACCTCCTGTAATTTCATTTAGCTCAGCAGCATGATAAAAGGAAATCCGTTGTCACTTTTATTTCCTCTGCAGAGATAATTAGCAACGAACATAAGCTTTTTTGATATTCTTTACATCAAACAGTGATACAGAAAGCAGACAGAACAGTTCTACAGGTTTCTCCCTTCCTGCTCCTCCCCCTTACAAGCAGTTTTTCTACTGACAAGACACATCATATGTTAATAATTTTTTTCTCGCTGCTAAGAGCAGCAGCTCCACCTTAGGTATGGTAAAGGTGGTAACCAAGGGCAGATCCCTCTCCCAAAGAGATACATAGCAATGCTAGAATTGTGCAACAAATCCTGGAGTCTCTCAATAGAGCTTGCAAGTCACCAAGGTGTTTCAGCAGTGATTCCTTGTTTGCAGATTCCCCCCCTTGCCCCATTCTCCTGGGCCCATTTTAGCCACAAGGACGTAGCTGCTTACAAAACCTTAGGCTGTATTAATGATACAGAACTCAGCCAGCTCTAGGTCTGCATGTGCATAAACTATTACCCAATAGATTAGGAGCAAGCAGACAGGACTCCAAAACATGTAGCACGCCATACTTTGAGTGCCATCTTCTGGCTAAGAGCACTGCACGCCTGTGTTCACAGACACAGCAGCCGTGTGCAGTGCCGGTGAGGTCCTGACACTGGGGAAGCAGCTGAGCACCTCTTGCACTCTTGGCCAAGATTTCTGCCTCCGTGAGCACTCAATAGTTTCCCTTCACTATATCAGGTTAGCCCTTACGTTCCTTAGAAATTTATTCTTGGCTGTTTAGGAATATACCAGCTCCTGATCTTCCTTGCTATCAGTCTGGTATTAATTAACCTTGAAATTACAGAATCCTTTTCTTGTAATAGATGCATTAGAATTTTTCTTCATAAACATCATAATGACGAAACCTCTGGATGGAAGCCCAGGACAGACAGTGCCTAGTCCTAAAGGGCACTGCACAATGCCAGACGAGTCTGGCTTCTTCAGCTTCAAGATTTTCTGCCAGGTAATTGCTAATATTTTTGCTAGATGGAGAGCTCAAAGAGAAAAGCTCAAGGATCAAGATTTTTTGGAGCTGAATTCTACTGACTCAGAACTGGGTACTTGGTACAATTTGAACTGTTTCCTGCTAAATCACATCCTTGAATCCAGGAACACCAAGTTCCCATTTAAACAAAAGGATTTAGGCACTTCTCAGTGAAGGACGATGTCTAAAGTAGCTCCTGCTCTGCGTTCAGCAGCACTAACAATCCAAATTTTGACTAATAGCCCAAAGCTGAAGAGAGACATTTCTTACAGCTCCACATTAATGAGGGATCTGCAAAAGCCTTCACATTGCATTTTTAACCATTGTGTCACCAGTATCTGAGGGACATTCAGGAATTTCCAATTGCAGAATAGCAAAGCTGCGTGGAACTGAACTAATAAAACTTGTCTAATTAAGCCATGAGGCTCTGATGGGAAATTGCCAGCAAGCATATTTTCAGGCCTTTTTAGAACCAAAATTACACCAAGCCTTGTTCAACCATCCGTTTTCCTTTAAACATTTGAATGAAGCTGCTTGCATGCCACCTCTGTGTGACTTGTAAGTGAATTCCCTCTTTCCAGTAAATGCTCTCTTTGGAATTTCATTATTATTTTGGTTGCCTTACTTTGGCTTTCCTACTAAAGGGCCATAGATTTGTTTCTGAATCTAGTGTTCACTACACCAACTTAGCACCATGAAATTCCTTAGTCCATATAGACAGAGTGGACAAATTTGCAGACAGAATCCAAAGTGAATTTAATCTAAAAAGCAAGACAACTTGTTCTAATAACTCCCAAACACAAGTTATGACATTAGCTGTATTAGTTTCCTAGTTTAAGACAGGAAATAACTGTTGTTAGAAAGATGCTTGATGAGAGAAGACACAAACAGGCTAATTAGGTTAATACTTTTTTCTTGAAATGACTTCTCAGCATATGGAGATTTTTACATCCATTACCTCAGCTAGAAGGCTGACATCAAGCTTCCTGGCTGGCCTCCCCCTCTCTGCCCTCATGCTGCTGTCAGAGTATTTCTGAAAGAACATATGCTCACTGCTAACTGAGCAGGTTTTAAAGTAAAAAGATCATTTATTATTGCCTCTGCTGTGCCATGGAAGGATCACACTGGCAATGCAGGATACTGCCTCACTCAGACACCGTGTAGAAGCAGGAGAGGTGGGAAATTGCCACCTCATCTCTCCCCAAAATTCTTCAAGTATTTCCATGACACCTCGAGACATGTCAGTCTTTGGCTCTCCTCCCTCCCTCACATTCACTCCTCTCTGCTCTGAATGGGTCCGTAGTAGTGACTGGCATTCATACCTTTAGCAGCAGAACCCTAGGATGGGGCACCAGGCTGTGAAATTACCCCTTTCTCAACCATCAGCAGGTCTAAAGAGAAACTGGGTTGCCTGCAACTCAATCACTGTCTCTAGAGCTGGAAGACTCAGTGGCATTGAAGGTAAAAAAGCAGAACTAGGAGAAGAGAACAAGGCTCAAGTAGGCCATGCAAATGCTGATAATTTCATGCAATACATACAGGCAAATCAATTTTCCCTATTTGTCTGCACTAAGGTACAACCCTGGGGAGGGTCTGATTTAATGATGTCCCATCTGCACACACTGCCCATGTGCTTATGCCCTTCACTGGCCAAAGCACTCATTCATATCATCAATGGAAAGGACTGGGCTTCTCCATATGTTTTTCAAATGAGACCAACACAGAGCAATTCTTCTTAGCATCAACCCTATCATTCAGTTTCATTACCTGCTGGTTTAATTTGGTGAATAGTTAATTTGAATCCACTGATTTATGGATTCAGTTTTAATAGCAGCTGCATTATTCTTTTCTGGTAGTTTAGTGGAATCATACTGGATTAGTTTAGCAATATGCCAATTTTATATTTATTTGCTCATCTTTTAAATAAAACCTGTATGTACAAAGGATTGGTTATTTTATCAAAGCATAACCTGGTTCATAAATCCAAATCTAAGGACAATTTAAAATAGAGTATTAAAAATACTCAACTAAAAATAAGACACAACAAAAGGTGGGAAGACACACAGCCTTCTCTCATTCTTCTACCCTTTCCACACACTTTCACTTTCTCCTCTCCACCATCCTCCACTGGAGATCTGCTTCTTTAGCCTTGTGCTTCCAGCTACCTCAGTTTGACTAGATTTTTTAGCTCAGCTTGTTCCCACTGTAGGTAGAGAAAGGGAAGACATGAAGAAAAAAAAAAAGCCTTTAGCTTTTTCTAAACAGAAGAACTGTGGTTTGATCTGCTCTTTTTACAGGTAGCAGCTGAATAAATATGAGCCCTAGTACAGCAATTACTTCACGGACAGATGATGCTACTAGAAGGACTGCCAAGAAGAAACCTGAAACATGGAGGGCTCTCCAAAAAACTGTATTACAGGAGGTCTGTACTCACAGACCTGCACAAACATGAAGCTGTGTGAAACTTAATAGGAAATGCTACACTTCGTAATCATTCATTGCTATGATGAGTTGCAGCACTCACTCACAATCACACATTATCACAGGTGATAATTCACTCCAGCCACTTCTACAGAGTGATACACTCATAATTCTTATATAAATTTCTAATTTCTCCCTACTTAAAATGAGCTGGATCTCATTAGCACATGTCTAGGCATCTCCCCCTAGCCACATCAGGCCAATGTCAGGTTGTATTATGAGAGCCCATCAGCTTTTGTCCAGAGAGCAGGAACCACGGCAGCCTGGTGAGGAGCTGAAGTCAGAGCATAGAAATCCAGGTTCCCTTATCTCCTCAGAGCCACCTGGAACTCATGCAGCAATGAAACCCTCACTCACACATATCTGACTGTAGCTATCTGGGTCCCATTGGTACGAGCAGAGGGAAAGGGCAGGTTTACAAATAACACTGCAGAGCTCTGGTAGCCACAGGTAGAGCTGTGGAGAACAGCACTCCACTCCCTGCATGGGGGAAGACATCTGGAGTTATAACAGTTGTTTCTTCTCAGCTGAGAACAAATCTCTTTTGCTCTGCATTTGGAGGAAACTTTCATTTTAGTCTGCTTGGTGGGTTTCCAAAAATCCCTGAAGTTGTCAGTTATCAGACCCACTCATTTCCCTCTTCCCTCCATGTGATCTTACATTTTATTTTTGCAACAGTAGGCTTTAAAATAATAAGACACAATGCCCTACAAAGCAGAGAAGACATTCTTGTAGAGCTTTAAAAAAAAGTGTGTAAAACTCATGCTGTGCTGATGGATGTGGTATGATGAACCTAGAGGCATGATGGAAAAAGTAAATGGCAGACCCCAAAACGCAGGGGTGGAGTGGAAGAATGGGAAATGGTGACTTGATTTGCTAAAGTGTTTCTGTTAAAGAATATTAATCTTTTCAGACAATCCATGAAAAGGCCCTGTAGCAATATCATATTAAATTAATAGAGTCTCATCATTATGGTGACCTAAGCTCAGTTTTATAAGATATATAGTGTCATCATAACCAAAGAAGAGTCCTCAGGTAATTCTGCTCCTGTAGCAATCACTGCTAAATGACACTGAAGTGACAATTGTTACCCACACAGCCTTTTGGGTGCCTGCCTGTCTCGAATGGGACTTTCTGTCTGCAGTGCAGCTGTCCAACTGGAGCCTCATAATCTGTACAATTCAGTTTGGGAATCAAAATCTTCCCCATCATCAGAAAACATATAATTATGACCTGCCCATAGAATAAGTCACTATCACATGCAGTCAGATTACCAATTATACAAACAACCCTTATCAACAGCACTTTTCATCATACAGACTGTGAGAGTGGAGGCTCTGGTACCTGCTGTGCTACCCATGTAATGAGAGCCAAGCAATGCAGCCACCCTAAACCCCAAGGGGGTTGTATAGATCTTACCCCCAAACCAGGAAAATTACCACTCCAAATCAGGAAAGACCACAACAGTCAAGGATATTCTACATGTTACAGCAAGCAAACTCAGAAAGCAATTATTTTTAAGGACTTAGGAGTCTTTTCAAAACAGAGCAGCACTTGCTGCTATGGCTGCTTGGTCTTGGAGCTTAGCAAGAAGGAAAGAAGAAATACAAGCATTGGTGGTCACTGCCCTATTTCCAACACATCAAGCTGGGTGTAGGACCACAAACTAACTGCATCCCTGCTTTCCAAAAGCGAGGGCCTTTTTCAGGTCATGTCTCAAATTTAATCAACGTCAAAGTATTTCCAGAAGCTGAGGGCAAGTCAGCAATGCTCACAGGTTGAAGGAATACAGACTTTCTGGCAGTTAAGCCATATCAGAAGGATTCTGAATCCAGCATCTGATCCAGGATGTACTATGTTGACTTTGCACATGCACATATACCAGACAAATTGCATCTTATTCCCTTAGCAGCAGCCCTCCCCTTGCCAAAGTTGAGGCATCATCAACACACAGCTTCTTTTTCTGAGTCCCAAATTTAGGACACCTAAGCAAGCAATAAGATTTCTCCTTCCCTCCATACACAACACAGTAATAAAAAAACCCCAAACAAAACAGGACTTACTTTTTCACCAAGTTCCACCCTGCACCAGCAGCCTCACAGCAACAGGAGAGCTTCAGTTCTCTCACCTTCACCCGCTCCCTCCTCCTGCAACGGCTGCTCTGTCCCACAGCTGCCTCCCCACACACAGCACAGCCCCATGGCCTTCACACAGTGCCTGACCTTCACCACCACCAGCCCAAAGGCTCTCCTCTCCTCCGCTGTGCTGGGCTCCTCGTTAGGGCCTGCACCAGGTGACTTCACTGATTGCCCCCCTCCAGCAGCCAGGCCCAGGCCTCACCCAGGCCTCACCCAGGCGCAGGCCCCACCCAGGCCCCTTCACCCTGCTCACATTTTTATCCTTTATCAAACAATTGGAAGTCACTGAGCTTCTCAGATGAAAGGCTCTCCTCTAAGTGCAAATTATTATTAATGAATTTCCACCTTGGCTCCTTGACAGAAGGCTGTCCCTTGCAGTGTGTTATCTTTGCAGCCACGCTCCCCCGGCACTCGCAGGTCCCCTCCTCTGGCACTTCAGGCGCGTTGCCAGGAGTGATGTTCAGAGCAGCTCTCTGCGCCCCATCCCAGGGCCTTTGTAACTGCAGCACAGCAAAGCTTAAGAAATTTAAATCCTGGCACTTGACCCAATGTGAATTTCTCAAATAAATGATATTTCACAGCCTGGTGGTTTCCTCCCTGCTGAGATGATCGTTTACGGTGGCTCACTCGGAATTGGGCTTTGACGGAACTTTTGGTCAGTGAAAGATAAATTGAAAAATTTCAGTATCCGTCTCTGTCTCTGAAGCACCATGTTCTATAGCTTCAGAAAAAATAAATGCGGAGGAAGGGCTGAGTTTTTCCCTTTTTTTTTTTAATTCCTTCTGTTGTCTCTTCAAATACAGCCTGTCTTTACAGAGACCATGTGGTTTTGAAGATATGCTCCTGTTCAGCCAGGAGTTACAGGGGTCAAAATCAATGGCCTCTTCTAAGCTTCCTCTGGGCTTAAGACCTACAAAGAGCACAGAGAAGCCCAATGCCAAGATTTCCAGGACAGAAAGCAAGGGCCTCTGCAGCTCAGCTAGCCAGGACCTCGGTAGCAGGTACATATGGCAGCAGGCTGCTGCAAGCAGCAGGAGATGCTCTCCCTGCTTTGTTTCAAGCAACATCCTAAAAGCCACGCTGGCAGGTGTTAGTAAAGGAGATACCAAGACACATGAAACCATTCCTGCTGCTGAAGAAAGGTGCAGGTTGTGCCAGGAGACAGGCATTGTCCCCATCCCACCCAAGTTTCCAGAGAACTCCTGGTAGCCTTATCTCTTCCCATTTCATGGCAGGGGCAAACAAACCCCTCATCCTGGGAAGCACACAAATTCAGTTCTATCATGTGGCAAATCAACTTTAAAACTCTTCCTGAACAGTCAGAGACTTATCATATATATTAAACCAGAAGTCCAGGCTCCTGGCTGCTGTCAGCTAGGATGGCTCTACCGGATGACTCCAATGGAAACACACAGATTTACAGCAGGTGTGGATCTCAACAGAAATGCTGTAGTTGTGACCAACAAAATGGTTGAAGCAGGACCTTGGGACTGGAGAAGCTTCCCGAGTCCTCCTCCCCTCAACCATCACAGGCCTTACATCATGTGGGCCTGTTGTTAAAACACATCATGCCCTGTCTGAATATATTTTCCACATTTCAACTACTAACACATATACAGTACAGAACCTGGAGCAGTGGTTCTTCTGTGCTATGGGACGATGTCACATTATGATAGGCAGTACGTCAGGTGTCTTCCTCTTAGAGCTTTAAAACCCCACCGTGTTGCCAATGCAGAGCTGAAGTCCATTAGCTGATAACTCAGGAACTAAAAGACATCAATAACAGGCAAGTGTTAGCAAAAAGCACCACAGAAAACCATTTCATGTGCTTTAGGGATGTTATGTTACCACTTAATTTGCTTTGGGCAAGTGGTCACACTGACTGCTCCCGAGTCCTGCAGCACTTAAGAAACTGCTGCTTAAGCCTCTCCCTCTGGCCATGCATGTGCTCACGTTGGCAGTTGTACATGATTATCAGCGTTTGTAAAGTGATTTTTATGGCACATACAAGATAAAGAGTAAGTCAGAACTGTAACAAATGTCCATGGTAATCTGCAGTGTGCATGAAACGCAGTACGTATTTGTGAATGGCAAATGTCCAACCCAGTGTCACAGGCTGCAGTCAATGGACTCTGTCTGCAAACCTCTGAAACCACCCGCTTTGGAGGGACTCTGCAGAGACTATTTCTTCTAATTTAAATATAATGACAAAATACTGAGAACTGGCACAGGGCTAATCATCAATGAAATCTTGCTCCCAAGGAGGCGTCATGGGGGTATTGGCCAATCACACGGATCATCACTGTATATTAAAATCACTTTTTATAAAGAGTAGTTATTTCAAACAAACTGCCTAAGTCTGAATCTACAGGCAACAGGGAACTACACATGTAGTCAATAAAGAAAAAGCAAAAAAGGCAATTATTTTAATGAATATTGAAATAATGAATAAGCTATAATTTTCCTATCCATAACAGAAGAGCTCTGCTCCTCTTTAGGAATGTTGAATCCAATCTAAGTTGCATTAATACAGGAGAGTGTCTTTCAACAAAAATTTACATCACTGTTTTTGAAAAGGAATTGCAAAATAATTTCTCAGGGGAAACTTTGATCCCCCTCCCCTCCTTTTAATTTCAATGAAAACACACTTTTCTTTCTTGAAAAAAGCACTCGAGTTTTGGGGAGCAGGTGAATTAGGAATAATATTTTCATTCACTGTGGAATACTTTTCCTAGACAACATGGTGAGATAGCATGACCAAGACAGACATGCATGTGCTTCATGAAAACACAGAGTAAGATGAATTCTGCTTACAAGGTTCTCTCTTCATAGTCAACTGTTTATGTTACATGCAGATACCCTTTTCTCTTTGATCCTATGAAGTCTCAGCTGCCAAAAGCAAAGTGCATGGACCAGAAACAGTGATTTAGTAATTACCCCTTTCCTCTCCAGCCAGTGCTGTACCAGTATCCCAGAAAGTGCACAGGAGCACTGGGTTACTGGAGATGCCATCCTTCATATGTGTTGTAACAGGGGCTCTTCAGCACATTAACAGCCTTCTTAAAAATGCACTTTGAACAATTATATTCTGTGCTACCATGGCATATTGTTTTTACTCCCTACTATCTCCCTTGCTCCTCTGCTGTTGTATTTTGCAGCTCCACACTGTAAATGCCTTTTTCACCTCAGAGACATCTGCGTTTCCCCAGGAAGATATACTGAACCCTGAGGTGTGGCTGATGCATCACTGTGCTTAGCTTGTAAAGTAGCTTGGGGTCCTCTGGGATACAGGGTGCTTTGTATATGTCAGTTGTGATTCAGTGAAACTTGCTTCCATCTGAACCTACTGTATCAATCAGAGAAGCAACATAATTAATTATGACTGGGCTGCACAAAAGTTGCACACATCAGAAGCAGGAGTCCTGGAGTTGTTTGTGCTGATGGTAGGCATGAAGATGAACAAGATGAATAGTGACACTGCCATGAACTGTGCCTGACTGATGTCTTCTCCTGCCATCCATCATCATCACCACATGTTGGGTGGGATGGGGAAGTGGTTCACAAAAAAAAGGTCAGAGCAGTGAAAAACTTTCATGCATCTCTATTCTCTTCAGAAAGTTGCTTCAATTTTGCTTCAGCTGTTGGGCAGCGGATGCAGTATTTCAACACACAAATGACAGAAGGAGCCCCCTCCCCTCAGAAAAGAGAGGTTAATTTGTCAAGCCATGTAAAGCATTTTAATTACAATTTGTATAACATGTATAAATAAATATTACATTCTTTCAGTCTACAATGCATACTAGGCATATCTTGTTAAAACATCCATCTATGTTACTGGGTGGCAGGATTGATTTTGTCCAAGTAAAAAAACCAAACTACTGAGTTCAGTAATAAAATAAAAAAAAGAAATACATGGGTAAAGACAGGACAATGCAAGTGCTTCCAGCTAACTGTCAGGACATAATACTGCTTTCCAAAAGGCTGGATATACCATCTTCCTTTCAGTTACAAAAAGTTTTGGATGACAGTGGTTTCCTCATTGGATGGATTTTGATCCGCATCCTCCATTAGTGTAAACGGGCACTGAGTCAACACAGTTCTGCCAGCTTACACAACGAATCTGACTCTGGTTTGTATTTGCTTCAGATTTATTACTGGTGTTGTATTTTTTTTTTATTCAAAACATCAGCTTTACAATCTAGTCTAAAATTTTCAGTCTTAGCTGGTCCAATGGCAAAATAAATCTATAAAATAGCTCCAGATATTTCTTGATCTTGCTTCAGCAATATTTCCCTCCCTTCAACAGTCTGTCCAGAGCCCAGCTCTTCCAGTACAAGGAAATAAATGTTTCGGGACAATCAATGTCTTTGTTTCCATTCTCCTTCTAGCTTTCAGAGCTTGATGAGAGCTGGTGACATTAGAATAAACAGAAAATTACAGAGTGAAATTATGAATTCATGGACTTGGCAAAAACCCCAAAATCTAGGCTGTACATATTTGGCCTGTGACGTTCTCAGTTCCAGGTACATTTAAAACGCACCACTGAGGCACTCCCATCAGTTGTTACTTCTAAAAGCTAACATAAAACAGCACCTTCTTCCCTTGGTGAAACATGGGAACTTTGGTTGTGGAAATGTAAAACAAGCAACTGAACAATTCCAACCTGAAAGTAAAATGAATACTTCTTCCAAACAGAACGTGCTTCTTAGCTAGGGTGAAACAATGGAGGCTTAGGCTTTCAGAAGAGACACCAAGTGGAAATTATTTGTCAATACTTATCCTTGGAATTCTTTAAATGGCAGATTATTTATAGCTAATTCAGAGACATAATGTTCTTGTGAACTTAGTGAATCGAAAATTTTCCTGTTTTTAAGATATTTAAAAGAAAAATACAAGAGGGAAAATAATTCTGTTTCAACTTACAAAACAAACAGAAATGTAAAAATCAAAATACCAGGTAATTTCTTCCTCCTTCATACATAATACCAAAGACACATCTTCACTTCAAATGAAGGAATAAAAAGAACAGCTTGAGTAACAATCTAAAAAGTCCCCTGATGGGTCATATGTCCATAATTGTTGAATTTTATTAGAAATACAGACAAGTTATTGTTTGTGTCTTGCTTATTCTTTTCATGCTCTTATACTCTCTTCTTTTTACAAATATTTTTGGTACATTGAAACATTACTATTATTATTATTTGTTTGACCCATAAAACACGTTTTCACAACCTCATCTTGCCCATTTCATGATACTGGTCATGCCATTTGCTTGTTCCTTTCTGCCATTCATATTCCACTTCCTAAATCTATGAGTAGAAGAATAACCACTGGAAAAACAAAACAAAGTGAAAAACTAAGAAAAACCATGGACAGCTTGGCAAATTTCTTTCCCTGATTATAAAAACTGCCTCATCATATCTCCTGTTGATTTCTTCCCCTCCCCCTCTTCTTTCCCAATATATACTGTAGAACTGAAGGCATCAAGGTGTGGTTAAACCCAAAAAAATCAGCAAGGAGCTACACTTTGTCTTTGAACTTCTCCATGTAGTTTCGTATCTCTTTGGAGTCCCCCAGGTCCATATCCTGGCACACCCATTTAATGTCATCGTCATTGCTACTTAGAATTGAGTTGACAGTAGGACACCCATCGTCGGGGGGGATGGTAGTGAATGTTGTGAATTTTACCCGCTTCCGTTTAGATGTTGGCGAATGTAAAGGTTCAGATTTCTGTTCCTTTCCGAGCTTGCCCCCTGAGTCAGCACACCTGTGAACCTGGCTCTGAATGTTCTTCTGAGCACTGCCATTGAGGAGCTGGTTGCTCTCCTCGCAACCCGAGCCTCGGTCAATAATAGTTGTGTGCTCATCCTGCTGAGGTGATGCATCTGCTGTGTTCTCCAGCAGTTCTGCTTCATTTCCGAGCCAGACCCAGTCATGGGAATGGGTCATGGTGGTCTGTCCTTCCACCAGAACCTGCTTGTGACGGTACTTCAGTGCAAATGTTGCACAGTTTATTAGGAAGACTAGGATTGCCAGGCAGAAGACCCCTAGCAGAGCATACATCCCGATCTCTAAATCGCTAAGGCCCCTAGGTGTCTGCACCAGGTCATTTTCCTCCATGCCCGCATTGCCTTTTGGGAGGTCTACTTGAGCAGGGAAGTTGGTGAAGTCTATAGGAATGTTCTGCAGCTGACTATCGTCCGAGAGTTTGCCACCATCCAGCCTATTGTTTTTAATTACTTTATTTTTTATTACAGATTTTGCTGTGGTGCTGACTTTCCTCATGGCGCCTTCCTCTCGCTCTGCTGAAGAGCTACCATAATATCGTCCATCCTGGCCATAGCGTTCCTGATCTGACACTTTGTGCCGCCGGTCGCTAGCGTGGTTTTCAATCTCATCAGCATCATAATCTCCACCTGTATCAGAGTCTGCATCATTCTGGCCAAACTTGACTTTGATGTTGCCATTACCCACAGCCAGGACACTTTTCCTCTTGGACTTTTGGCAGGCTTCAGAAATCATCATGTCCACCTTGATTAACGTGCCTTGACCTTCACCTTCTGCTGCCACAACTGGCCATTCCAAGGCAGCATTCTGCTGGATCGAGACAACAGCTTCATCTAATGATACAGCAGAAAGGGAGAAGTCCTTAGAGTCATAAATGTCCAGCGGAGTAACAGAGCTGTCACTGAACTGAATCCAGGTGCTTACTACAGCTTCCTGAAAGGAGAGGGATATGGTTAAAGACAGGGTCTTAAATAAAGCAGCTGAACTCATTGTAGCTCATCAATCTCTCAGCTCTGAATGGCAGCTGGAGGAAATGGAAGACAATGGCTCTGCACTGCATTTAAAGCAAACCAAGCTTCAACTGATGGGGCAGAAAATTGGTCACATTTTTCACCAAAGGTTTCACTATTATCCTTCCTGCAAACGTTTTGCAAAAGAACATATAAAATAATTGATACGATATGTCTGTAAGACCAAAGTACCCATTAACAAGCTACAATTTACATGATTTATAAAGAAAGTGATTCCTGTCATACAAAAGCTGAAAGAGACAAACCAGAAAAATTACTAGAGGCACTTGACAGAACACTTATTCTCCTCATGTTCCCCATGCACAGGTGTCACAGGGAGCTGTCAAATTAAACAAGGCATAAATATCTTAGCAGGAATAAGGAGCTACCACAGTATCTTGGAAATGGTTGGAGCAGAAGATTCACCTGAAAGAAAAAAGACTCACGGAACAATTGCCATTTTGCAGGAGAAAGGTTTGTTTTAAATAAAACACACTTTATCCTTGAGATAATTAAAAAGTCCACTGCATTTCTGTGTCAAGAAGAGGAGGATGGGGATTCTGGTATGACCTCTATGACAAAAACTCAAATGGCCTGGATTTAATTGGACTGTCTTTCTTCTCTGCAGGTAGCACTGTTAGAAGTCATTATTAGAAGCAAACACAAAGCTAGAGGTCAGCTCTCTGCCATTTGAAATCCCATCCAGATGATACAGATATTTACTTCTCCACGTCTCAGTAGCTTTCTTTGCAGGAGATTTGTTTATTTTTTCATTTGCTCTATGTCTTGCCTGTTTAGCCAGCAGACGGGCAGGCAGATTGCCGGAGTGCAACTCCACACCAAACTGAAGTTCTTTTCTTCCCAGACTTCAACTGCAGATGGCCCTAATAACTTTACACTCGGGTACATCAGAACAACTGGGCTGAAAAATCACCATCAGGGAAAAACATTGCCACCCTGTTAACGTCTGGTCATAATACAAATTTACAACCTAATATGGTTTTCAATTGGCTACAATTTGTTACGCTATGGTTATAAACAAAGGGAATTGCTACCCTTCTAGGTAGATTTAAAGCTTTTCAATGAAAACAGCAAGGGGTATTTAGCTGTGCAGAAGGTTGGACTATACTGAATATTTGATCTCCAAAGTGCTATCAGCAAGTTCTTGAGGGACTGATTGAAGAAAAATAAGTTGTGGCACAACAGGAAAGAAGGCAAAGTTCTTGGTGACTCAGATGCACTTCAAACAGCTGAAATGGAGCCAGGGTAGCTCAGAAGCTGGGAAGGGTGAACTGCATAAGGACATTAAAACAGCTGATCTTTCATTAGAGAAACAACCCTGAAATGGCTGAACAGACAGAAACATAAAGCTGCAGAGCACAGTTTAAATTTGTATCAAAGAAATCTATAGTAGAGCAAACCCAGTCGTGGGAAAGTAAAGGATTTTTTTAATGGATATCTGTAGAGAGAAAAAGATGCGTCTCCTCTGGCAATTCAACACCCTGTTGCCTTCCTTCTCCCTGAAACAGGACAGCATCGTGTACCATCAAGGAGCTGTGTTTGAAACTTACTTTTCATCAACTTATGGAAGGCAAAAGCACCAGCATCATTTCAAGCGTATATCACAACAGGCTTGACACTGTCTGCCAGTGGTGCCCTCTTCTGGAGAGCTGAGTGAGAAAATAAGTGCAGAATTTTGTACAGTTAAGGTTGGAAATTACAAAGCCTGTACCTCCTCCCTGCTCCACTGGGGATTTCCATAGTTTCACATCTCTATAAAAGGATTTACATCGTGCATACCTTAATAGCAAAACACAGCACACCTACCATTGCGGAGCCCCAGATTAAGGTTGAGGTAGCCAGCCTCAGGTTAAGAGGTAGCCAGCTTGGAAAAATTCAGCCCAAATGGCTAGAATTTGACAAAGTTGTAAGCAACTTCAAGACAACTTTTATTCTTTATGCTATTTCTTTACTATTCTGCATTCCTGGTTTTATAAAGCAGAGATACAGAGAAAAATGAAATGGCAGACAGCTGAAATTTGCAGACACACGTGATTTACAGGGGTGTGCAATAGCTTAGCTATTATTTTCAACCAGCATTGAGGTTTTTTATTTCCAAGAGATCCTTTTTTCATAGGAAGAACCATTTTTTTCACAATACAACATTGTCATGCTTATACTATGGTCAGAATGAATTAAAAGGGAAAGAAAACAAGTGAGAGAAAGAGGGACAGAATCTCAAATCCTGCCAAAGTATATTGTATCAGCCCAAATATTCTATTTGGCAAGAGATCACCTCCTCTCATTCACATCGTAAAGGAAAGCTGAAGTCAGGGGAAGGAAGTGAAGTTCCCAAATGATTATAAATTCTGAAAAGCTAAAAAGAAAAAAAAGAAAGAAAGAAAAAAAAGAAATGATTTAGTACCATGTCCTTCAAAGAGCTGTTTCTGCAAATCCTATCTACTGCATCAATAAATCCCCCCTGAATCTCTGACAAGGTCCTCCAATTACTATCAGCAGATGAAGATGGATTGGAGCCTTCTTCCCTGCAAAGTTGCTGCCCCTAGAATGATGCCCTCAACACTGAGGTGACAAATGCTTGTGTTCATTAATTACCAAGCATAAACAAATATTTTGAGGGATTATCTGTCTCCAGTCTCTTTCCTCCACTTTTTCTCTCTTTCACATATGCACATGCATGCACACACATACACAGATTTGCACTCTCAGAACAAATGAACCACAACTGCACATTTGTGCCAGTGTCTTTTAGCAAACAAGATGATGTATATGGTGACGGTGATGATGTGAAGTGAGTCAGATAATGTACATTAGATCATGTTAATGACAGCAAAATCCAATCCAGAGTCCAGAGGAGATGAAGAAACTGCTTCCCACAACCACTGATGATTATCAAATATCACACTTTCCCTAAGCACATTAAAAACTTTATCAAGATATGTTTTGTCTACATTTTCCTTTGTGCCTTTGCTATTCTTTTCCCTCATTCCAGGTATAACTACACGCCAGATCAGCGAGTTGGCCAGTTCTTCTCAATCTGCTGCAGTTTCACCCCTTTTCTGGCTTTGAATTACATTGCTGCTTATCAGTCCAAAGATGCCACTTAAAAAATCTTCTTGGGTAAACTTTCATTTTGTTAGTAGTTTTCTCTCTCTTGTTATCCACTTCTTATGTTTAGGTGGGCAAAACAAAGGGGAAATTACCAGGCTACAGAAGTAACATGGCACTAATGGCAACCGCCATCCCCAAGGATCTCTCTGTCTGACCTGAGATACTTCAAACCCTGCCCCATGTCACCACAAACACTATTGTTTGTGGCTATGGCTGTTCCACCTAGATAAAACAAGGAGGTTCACACTCCAAAAGGCAATCTGAATACAGGAATCAGAGCTGCTTTGGAAACTCAGAAGAAATTCCATTGTACAGAGACCTAACGAGTCCCACTGTGCTGGGACTCACACAAGTTGCTTGTGAAAATCTGGGAGAGACAGTGATGATTATTTTGCCCTGTTGTTCCAAAAGCTGGGTCTGTCACCTGGTGTGCAATAAGATGATCCACACAGAGAGTCCAGATATTTGCTTTAATTTGCAGTTCTGTGCAGAAAAGGGAGCTAGGTGGTATTCCACAAAGCTGGCTCAGCTTCCCAAAACACAGGGGCTAATTCTATACACAGAAATATGTAAAATTACTTTAATCATATTCTATCACATGTATACATGTTTGGTTAACCAATTCTTTGCTTCTACTTAAAGTAACAGTGCTTACAAATTTCACTATGAATGCTCAAAGGGTAGGGGGCTTTTTGTTGGGGTCCCTCTAGACTATGGGATGGTATTTTAGTATGCTAATAGTATTCAAACAGTACATTAACAAGGTAAGTTCAATTAGTCAGTGTTTTCTACCTAGTGCTCAAGGCTATAGCCATTTTCACCAAGATAAGGTGGGAATACTCCCATCCCTCATGTAGGCCTGCTTCTCAAGGAGGGGTTGTTGACTACTAGGGACGTGTTTTTCTCTAATTCTCACTATCTTGGTGTTTTGCAAGTTCTGTTCTTATTCCTTGTCTCTCTCTTCTCTCTTATGTGATTTTCCCAAAATTCTACTTATTTTAATTGATAGCCTACATCACTGTAAAGTATCACACAGCATTTGAAAGTCTGCTTATCTTATGATGTTCCACTGAGCCCATCTGTAGCATCACAGCCAGTGATTGCAAAATGTCCTTCAATACCTCCTCAAAAAAGCTGGGTTCAGCTTGATACCAGGGCATGCTATGTTGTATTCTTCAAGCAAAAAACAGAGGAGTAAAGTGTGTAGGACTGGTTGCATTTTAGAGAATTCTGCTGCTTAGAAACGTCGATGTGAGGACTGATCAGTATATTTGATTTTATTCCATGCCCAGAATAAAGAGCCCTTTAATGGTCTTCATTCACTACAGCACAAATAAAAGTATTTGTGAATAAGCCCTCAGTTGCTGGGGTCAGCTGCAATAGTCCTGGAGTGAGGCAGGACACCGAAGGAAAGAAATGGATTGCTGGATTGCTCTGCAGAAAACAAATACATCCCTCCCTTAAATAAAGGCAAGGGAATACTGTTCTCAGCAGCTTCTATTAGACCAGCTCTGATTGTTCTATCTGGGGACTTGAATGCTGAAATGCGTTTCCCCAGCAATTTTATCACATGAAATATCAAAGTATTACATGTGCATTTATTTTTAAGCCTGTGGCTTGTGTAGTAAAAATTGGACTTGATCGTTATGATGTGGAAATGAAAGGCAGCCAAGACTCAGATCTTAATTCAAACCATGCATTCCCCTAGTGTGTATTTCTTTCTCTCCTTTTAGTCCAATCTGCTAATGTGACATTCCTTTCCAGTGGGAATTTGCTTGTATTTACAAGGGAAGAATTCAGATTCTTATCCAACAATACATCCTTTCTCCCTTTCCCATGCTGCTTAATTCCTTTGTCATACTTGTGAGCCATTACATTGCTCTGTCAGTTCAAAGAAGATATAAATACGATTTAAGTGTAATTTATACTGCCAGAATGAGGTAATGAATCCACAGCACAAAAATACTCCTAATATCTGTTACTTAACTGTGAGAGAACTCCCAGAACCAGTTTGCATGAAGGACATAAACTAAAATAGGACAGTATCGTGTCAATCCAAAAGGCAAGGACATGCAAGCAACTCTAGCTTGTCGCTCTGGTTCAGGTGGTGCTGAGCACCCTCACCTCCTGTCAGAGTGAGAGCTGACATCTTAGAGGACATTCCCTGAGGTTGTGGATGACCTCACAGGGTTGGGTCTTGTCACTGATGTCAACAGGAGCTACATGTGCAAAAGAGAAGAACTTGGCCTTTAGAAAGCACTAAAATTGCTCTTTTTTCCCTAAGAAAACATCTGCAGTTTTCTAGTAGTACTGAGAAATATATCAATACACACAGCTATTTATGAAAGCTTTTCTTTTTTCTTTCTTTTATTTTATCCTTTCTCCCACTTCACTTCATTAGACCACATGCAATACCCTACAGTGATGAAAAAGCTATGATACTACTGTGAGTTTCCCTGCAGAGCCAGCTGAAATTTAAGAGTCCTTGAAGCTCACTCAGATCAGAAAACACTTAAACACTGTAGGCTTTCTTTTATCTACATTTTGGAGAAGCCTTTAAGATGGCAATGTTGATTTTAACAACCATCAGCGAGATAAATGGAACAGCTTTCCTACCTGAGCAGATGGCCACTAGAAATAGACTGCTCACAGCTACAGTTTCCAAATTTTCAGAAGATATTTCAGCTTTGATATTTAAAAAGTTTGTCAACCTGCATGTATTTTTAGGCACCCAAATCACTGATCCACTTCTTAGTGCCACTGAATCCCCCATTGATTTAAAAACAAAAAGTATGGGCTCAGCATCCCTCAAGGTCACCTCAGGTAATTAGCTGCCCAACTATAGCTAAAGATATCTAACTTAAGGCATCTAAGATAAAAAAAATAGCTTATTCTCTTTAGGTTGTTAAGTATTCAGAGAAACTGCCTACTTTTCAGGACTTGGTGTTTTGGCTGCTTTGTGCTACTTATGCAGACATGGTGCATTTATTATAACCAAGGAACTAATCTAGTAATTATATTCATTGAAAGGAAGTCACAGCAAGCATACTAAATTCATTCCTATGATACTGAAAGATCTGTAATGGCACAATCTGTATAATGCTTTATGCCTTCCATTGCACTATACAGATATACTGCTTAATCTGCTAGGGACAATATTGTGCCTGCCAGAGTACCAATTACCCAAGGACATTTGCTAATCTATGTTGAAGCTTGGCTATTGAAGGTGCTAAAGTGGAGCCAAGGAAAATATTTAACTAAGAATACATTGACTGTTTTTTTCCATATAACAATGCTGAGACATACATAATCATTCCTGAGAAAAATAAAACCTTCAGATATCTTAACTGTTATTTGGTTTTTCAGTTGCACCAGTAAGGTTTGCATGAGTTATTTGAGTCTTTTTGTAAACTTGTTTGAGAGGAAAAGACACATTTAAATAATGAAGGCCTCACAACATTTAAGTATATACTTAGTTCTGGGCTGCCCCCTTTCAAAAGGGCATGATTTTCAGAAAACACTCAGCACTTCCCTTCTGAAATTCCAATTCAGTAAGGATCTCAGCTGGTATGCTTCAAATCATCAGTCACTTCCTGCAAAATTTAGCCACAAGCATTTCTACATTTGCATTAATTCTTCTAAGGACAAGCGACTTAAATGTTATATCTGCCATTCAAATTGCAAATGAAAGGAAAAGATGGATGTGACTCTAAATGTCACTCCTATTCTAAGAATATTTCCTTCAATGTATTTTGTAGTGTGAAATCTATTCCTGTCTTATTTTTTTTGGTGATGCAAATGCAAAGTCCCTAAGGTCTCTTTTCAACTTGGACAAGGCACTACAGGCTGAGTAAGACTTCGGCCTGAGAACAAATGAGTGGCTTACAGTAAGGTAGGAAGTGAATTGCACAGTGTGTGGAATTAGCTCAGGCCTCTGGGATGAAGGCACTTCCAAAGTGCCCCAGTAACTAGGGACTGTGCTTAGGATCCACAGTGATCCAGCTTGACCAGCACCAGGACCACAAACACTTGCAGTGCTTGAGCAGGAACCGACCCTCACAAATTCCCCAAAGTGAGGAGTGATGCTCCCAGCAAAGCCTTCCTTCAGCTGGGAAGCAGACAGGACACTTCTCTTACTCCTGATGAAGAGGAGGTGGTGGGAAGAGAAGCAGAGGCAATGGGGGTGGACAGGCTCCAGACTGGAGGAGCTGGAAGGAGAGGCAGAGACTGAAGTGAGATTCCACAAGAACATGCTGCTCTATGTTTGCAGGAAACTGGGACAGAAGGTGCCGTGCAGGAGGAATGGGAAAAACTAACTTGGGACAACTACTAAGAAAGCACATTTCCTTGGGCCTTCCAGATCCTGGTGTAGAAGTTTTCCACTGCCTTCTGATAGGATCTAGGTCCTGGTTTTTTTTTTCCCAAAAGCAGTGTGGGGAAGAAACAACAGATTTTAGACTTCTTTTTCTGAGAAAAAGGGCTTGATATTCTCATCTCCTGTTTTACAGTCAGTATTTTCAGTGAGCATGATGCAGTAGTGCTATCTGTAGGCCCAGGAAGAGGACAGGAGGGGCAGCAGCATCCCACAGTGCCCAGCAGTACCAGAAGCAGAAGGCATTGCTCGCAATGGGAGCCTGATGTGCTCCATCACTTACTTCTGTATCAGAAATGTGCCACTATGAGGAAACTGAAATTGTCTCACAAAAGAACATCAGCTTCAACAAAATATTTCACTAAAATAGTTCCATAACACAGACTCTGGGAAAAATAATTTCAAAAGAAACCAGGTTTATGCATTTTTACTCTTCTGTATTATTTCATAAATTGCCAACTGTAGTGATACATAATGACACTTCGTATCAGATTGCCATGCCATAATGCTATAGGAGATGTCATGTTGTGCACTACTGAAGTGCCCTGCCATAACCTGATGTTGATAGATAACTTTACATACTCAGGACAGATCATCTATAAACCTGAGAAGTTGACAATATATCTGTGCAACCTTTCCAGATTCACAAGTTCTTTTCTCTGCAATAAAAGCCATGATTCTTCCAATGATGCTGCAGGGCAAATGGTGCTCTGTCCCACATAACAGAATTGGGTTGCTTTTACAGTCTTTGTCTGAAGACAATATGTCAGACATGGTTTCTAAGCCCTGGAGAAGGGTATAAATGGGTTAATTACATAAGATTTTTATGTTTACAGGATGCAGTAAATGGAACAGATGGGCAGCATGTCCTTCTAGTTTGGACATTTTCCTGTCACTAAGTTATAAAACAATCTAAATTATTTTTATGTTCCAGAAAATTAGGTAACTATGATCATGAAAATGGGCCATAAAACTTGACTTGAGATCTCTCCCTATCTATGCGAGATGAAATACAGTTTCTGTGAGAGAACTATCTGTGGACAGAGTTAATTGCATGGTCCCCAGTCTCACTCTTCAAATCAACTGACTGGAAGAGCAATGAACATAAAGCTTGTTTCACTGCTACTGACCCTTGTTTTTAATCTGTTCCAGAGCAACACTTTGCCTCAATCTGGTGGTATTCTCCAATCTTCTTTTCCATGTGGGTTGTGACCTGAAACACGCTGTTTGAAAAATTCCCTTTACAGATGGAAATTTCCTGGCTTAAATTAAGTACCCTAACGAACTGAATGATGAAGCCCCCAAAATCTATTCTAAAAAATAAAAAGAGGGGAGCATGGCAGTCTGCCATGACTCCAGGAGGGAAAAGGAATGTATTTGGCTATCTTCTGCCTCTATTTTATAGCTCTTCAAAATACTAAATTGTGGTGACACACAGAGCTCTGTGCTGCCTGGCATGGAAAACAAGGGCATGCTCATGTAGCAAACAAGGATCACTGTCCAAAGATTGCCTGTATTGGGTAAATAGCAGATGTTGCATCATTTAAAGAAAGGGTATTAAAAATGCAAATAATACAAAATTTTAGTAGTCAGAACTTTTCCTGTAGATTAAGTCCATATTTGAAGGGAAGGAATCAGAAGACAATTCCAGAATACCTTTAAAGGTACATGTACTACACTACACCTATACTTTAAAGTCTAACTTCTAAACTATAAATTATTACCTGGCCTTCACGTTGATAGAACACTGACCCATTCCAAAAGGCAACAACAGCAAATATGGAGTGTACACTACCTGCTTAGGAGTATGAAGCAGCTCCTGGGCAAAGGTTGTAGCCACAATAGCCCGATTACTCGCTGCACTTGGCTGAAGAAAGAGTGAGAGCCCAGCCACCAGCTGGACTCCAAGGTCTGTTATGGTCACTTTGTCATCTAGCACCGTCACAGTCTTCTCTGCCAGGATGGAGTCAGATAGAGGAGACAAAACCTTTGGAGAAATATAAGAGAATCAACTTAGGAAAAGGCTGATCAATTAAAATAACCTTTCTTAAGGTCAACAACCCATCTTGTCCCCAAAGGTTTATGCATAGATATGAAATGGCAGAGCACACTGCAAAGGCAGTCTGATCTCATAAGCAGCCTCAGATCACCTCTAGCTTAGATCACTGTTCTTGTGTTAATGCTGCGTGTGACACCCTAGAAGGTCACAGGAATGTAATGGGAAATGATCCTGTTTCAGAATAGCAGAACACTGAATTGGATTTTTGCCCCCACATAGGTTCTTTATGGGAATGGCAGAATGTGGCAGTCTGGAGCACAGTACCTGCATTGTTGTCATTCCTACTTCCCGTCCGATCAAAATCCTGCCTTCCTGCAGCTTGGCAATGTGAGGATCCTCCAGTTTCATAAAATCCACCACCAGGTCTGTAATGTCAAACTGCCAATCTGAGCCCAGCAGGTAGCTCAGCTGACCCCAAGGACTAGAATCCTCAGCTACAAATTGTGTGAGGACTCGCACCATGGCATGTTGATACTGCAGAGTGCATCCTCTTCCTTTCCTCTCATCTTCATCCTCATCATCGCTGTCTCTGGTGGGTCTTTTTTCAGAAAAAAAAAAGAAGCATAAGGAAATGTTTTCAACAACATTCAAGTGAAAACTAACATTAGAGTACCTCCTTAAACAGCAGCCCTCCCTTCTGCTGTGCTGGGACCATTGCTGATGCATGGCTACCTAGCATGATGAAGAACCATACAGAGTATCTTCATCTAAGCTGGTATGTCTAACAACACCTCTATAAGTGGACTTTAGCAGAACACCACACTGTACTCTGTTGCCCAGGAGAGACACACAAACAGAAGCAAAACTCCCACCAGTTCTAAAAACTTTATTATATCCGCAGATATCCAGTGCAGAGCTGGGGATTCCAGTACTGCCATTCCTCAGGAAAAGATGCTCCCTTTTGGGTGCAGCTGCAGCTGTTCTTGCTGAGAGTTAAAATCAGCTCCATTAATTTTACAAAAACACCCAAGAAATTTAGCAACTCAACCCCACCTTTTGTTGGAAACAACGGGAACTCGCCAGCCTTTTATTTGGCTCAGTTCTGTGTCCGAAATGTCGATCTGAAGAGGCAGACGTGGAACCCAGACTGTGATTTGCAGAGGAGCACTGAGATATTGATACGTGAAGTTCACAAGTGCATTCACCTTGCCCTTCATTTCTTTGCCGTTGACAAAAACATAGTCACATCTGTCTGAAACCTAAGGGGGGGGAAGAGTGAGAGAGAGAAGAAAAGGTAATCACTGCAACAAAACAAGCTCAAAGTGTAACCCTGGCATCTCAAAAACAAACAAAAAAAGGCTCCCTTCTCTTCATGCATGTTAATAATGGCCTTTTACAATGAAAGCAGCTGAACACAAAAATCCTCCATTGGCTCAGGAGGCATAATTATGCTGGAGATGCCTAAAGACTAGATACTATTTATGAAGCTGGAGCTTGATTTTCTGTTTGTTATGCAGTGAGCCACTAGCCCACCACAGTGCTGTGGAATTTGTAATGAGCACGGCTCCTTCATGACACGGTCAAGAGGAACCAAACAAACCAAAACAGGTCTCAGTGGATGTAAGCAGCAAACCAAAGCTCTGTTTTGATCAGTATGTTCATCAGGGGGTACTGCTGTTTTCAGTCTTCAAGACAAAGCTAGCTCTGGAGTGGATTTCATCCACTGAAGAGTAACAGAAATATACTCATTTCCTCCACAATAAACATTATCTGTTTATAAATGTTTATGTTTTGATTAAAGCTGTAAAGTATTTCTAAATGCTGCAGTAGATTTATCATTAACATGTAAATGCTGTCCTGAAATATAAGCAAGCATTACCATAGTCATGTAAGAGTTATATCCGTAATAACTTCTTTAATCAATGTTGTAATTTACAGACCATTGAGTTTTCTCATTTATTACGTTACTGAGTACGAGTGATAAAATCACTCCTGAATATATAAATCATTACCAGGGATGCAGATAGTATGAAGTGACTCCATGTGATAAAGTCATTGTCATACCTATTCCTAAAGGTGTCATAAATGTCTGGGGAAATCCTGTGGCACATTAATCATACATTAAGTGGCTAGCAATGGGAGTTGTTACATTACTAAATGAGCTGGTATATCTGCAGAAATTAACAGTAAACCCAGTTCTTGCTCCATCTTGTCAGAATTCTATTTCATCACCCATAGCAAGTATTGTTAGTGGTGGCAATGTGGCTCCCCACCTGAACATATATTTATATTATCATCTGCTCTGTGCCTGGAGGAGAAGACCCCGTGTCTGGAACATGTGACAAAGCAGCTTCACATACAGCTCTTCTTTCCTTAGCCCTATCTCCCTTTCAGCAGAAACTTTTGGGAGGCTTGTCAATAAGATCTAATTTAATTCTGCTTGGAGCAGCAGACATTGCCATCCTGAAACTGGTTCCATCCTATTCATTTCTATGGAGTTGATCCCAAAGACAAATGAATGAACCTTCCTAGTTAGTTGCACAAGTTGCTTATTTATGCACACAGTAAACCACATGCACATGCTAATAAAAGATTTCTGATAACGTACTCAGCTTCAGACTGACCAGATCTGGTCTAGATGTATGATTTAGTATTATCTAAAGTGCAATGTTGCCAGTAACAGAACAAATGTGACACTCAGGGAAAAACCATGTAGACAATAGTAGCAAAACTGCAATTCCTAAATGATTCTGGGCTGAGATCCAATCTCCATCTATATTTGTAAAGCTGCTATATGCCTTCATGGGTATGTAACAAACAAATGGCTAAACAAATACATACAGCATCCTAAGGAGGTAGCTACCACACAACCTTTAAAATTGCTACAGGATAATATTTATTACTGGACATGCATCAGCAATAGTGGCAGGTCTTTATGAGCTGCATTGAGAAAAACATTACTCTCTTCACCAAGTACAAGCATTGCTAATGTCCTTACACATGCCCTTTCTTCTGTCCTGTATTTCTGATAAAGAAGTAGCACACAGGGAATACAGGAGGAGCAAAGCTCATATTGTATTACTGTATGCGTTTTAGCTATTGTGCTTTCAGGTATCCATTCTTGAAGCAACATTGATTGCTTTTGACAGAGAAAGGCAACAGACTTCCCAACCAGTGCTATACAGGGGATGAAAGAGAGAAGGCAACAGTATCTCAATGTCTAGTTCACAATGTGTGTCTGCTCAACATACATATAGGATTAAGTATACTCCTTCTCAAGAAACATTCAATTAAAGCTATTCCATAGTCTGCAGCTTCTGTAAGCAACACATCTCAGCTAAGCTTAACTGTAGTAGGCTAGGCAGAATAAGAGCAAGTGGACTTGCTTCCCCTGCCTTTGTCTCCACACAGTGTCACTTAAAAAAATAAATAAAAATGATTTCTTAGTCTTGGAGAACAAATCCAGATGTACTGATTCTGCTACAGTTTACAACACCAGCAAGCCACATGTAAGGTCTGATTTGCTAAGCAGATGCCCCTCACAAAGAAAGGGCAGGGGTTATGTGGCACAGCAACAGACCCCCTTAGCTCAGATTAACTCACATGGAGATACCATCTCAGTCAACTCGTATCTGCAGTTATTCAAAGCAGACTTGGCAAAACTGTTTTGATCTGTTCTCATATGGGGTTGACAGAGATGGAAACACAAGCCTAGTAGGAGCAACCTAAAACACTGTCACATGGAATCGTGGAGGAAAGATAGAAGAGAGACTAAAAAGAGTAATAAATTTAACTGGATAATATCGGAACTCAAATTCTTCTAATTAAAAAGGTACATTTGTTTAAGCAGTCTTGGGAGATAAAAGTGTATCTCTGTTCCTCTCCAGGGTTTTGCAATGCTTCTGGAAGGCCACTGAAGAATATAATGACCAGCTCTCACCTGGGAGTCCTGCCCACAGTAGGCTAAGAAGTTTCTAATAGAGGCTGTGAACAGCATCTGTCTCTTATCTCCTGTAGTATTTATGCTTTTACTATGAAAACATTTTCCTTCTGAAAGTGCTTTTTATCTTTGGCATCAGAAAAAGTGAGAGATGATGAAGGGAAAGGCTGCTTAGCCACTACCTTTAAGTGATTTTTTTTATCTATTCTGCATAGCAGATCAGCAAGAAGTTTTGCATTTTAAAGAGCTTTCTGATGCTATTTCAGCAGTTTCTTTCATTATTAAGCTGCATTCAGCTACTTTACCCCTTCTTTTCTATTTTTCTAACTTCTGTCTCCAGATTAAAACTAAAATAAAGAAGCTAGACAGCAAAAGACAGGGCTAAGCACAATTCCCTGGAGGTTTCTACTTTGTCTTTCTTTTTTTTCTGGAATTATATTTTTGTGCCCCTTTGTAACAAAGGGCATTGCCTTTCCAAATGACTTGGACAGATTCTCTCTGCAACAAAACACATTGAGCTGACAGCAAAAACTACTGCCTGGAAATCAAGAGAGTTACTTCTGAGTCACTACCTATGGCACCGTGTGAATTTGTGATCCGGGGAGTGAATGTACCTTTCCATCTGGTAAAGAACAGATTAGCTGCATATTAAGGATATAATATTAAGGAGATTCCTAGTACTACCACCAGTCAAACGCAAAACCTGTGGGTCTTCTTTTACTTAATCCTTTAAGGTCTTGATCCCACAATGAGCTCTGTATTGCAGAAATGCAAGAAAGGAGCATTAGCTGCTTGGAGTCACCATGAAGGATGTGGCAATGTACTGCCTTGGACTCTGCAGCCATAAAGGAGGAGTTGACACTTCTGTAAGAATATCCCTGTTTTGCTGGGTTAAATTCCACTACAGATTCCTCCAAAATTTTCATTCATTTACTGGCACAAGCAGACAGTTTACAAAAGACAAATTTCATGTCAAATATAAACTAAGACTGTCTTTCAAAAGATGGTGAATTCAAAACACTGTCTGTTCTGTTTCATATCTGTTCTACACAAGAGTAAAAAGAATGACTGTAAGACCTAAAAATAAATGAGTGGTACTGACTCTGTGAGCCTAGACTAAGCTAGCTTATTCTGCTAGTGGTTTTTCACCTCTGGAGACATCAGTCCACACCAACAGGTCCCTGAAACACAGTTCTGAAGGACAAAAAGAGAAGCTTTTAATATGGCAATCCTCTCAAGTTTATGAACAGTGCAAATTTGTGAGGCATCAGTCCATTATCTAGGTAGAAATCTGTGTGGTTTGCCCTTAATTAAACACCCTGAGGTCTAAAAAGTCTCAGAAGTTTAAAACTGAACAGAAATGAGGAGATAGTAGATATCCTGCTTGTATTCATCATGTTCATAGTCTTGTATTTTAGTGTGTAAACCCATTTAGGCACTTCTGTTATACTAACGTAAATGTTACTAAAATATTCAAAGGTTACATAAATGTTTAAATATTTATGAAAGCACTTCTAGGAGCAAAAAGATTTTTCCAGTATCTCTTAAAGGAATCTCAATTTCAATGAAAAAATTTACAGGATAATTAGTAAAGAATAGTGATGTTGAGCACCTTTCAAATACACAACACTCCCAGTATTTCAGCTCAGTATCATCACTCATATACCAGAAGGGCAACTGAAGCTCGTGGAAGCTCAGGTTAAGCTTTGTGAACAGTCATTCATACCATTAGGGAATACATAACACCAGAATGCCTGATCCACTAAATATACTGACACTTGTATAATACATAGAAAATATATATACAGTGATAATATACAGTGATAATAATTCCACAAGCTTTTTGGACAATCCTTTGGAATTCTGTAATATTCATGTCCTTGCTACAGAAATTCTTCTACGATTTTTTTTAACAACATCTTCTGTAGAAAGGGAATTATCCTCTAACAAATTCTAGAGGTTTTGAGAGAGACTTTATATAGCTCTCTGCCTTGATTCCAATTAAATCCTATGGTTTTATACACAAAGGAAATCCTATGCTACATGAACATTAGGTGACGGCAACTGCTTCTCAAGAAGAATTTCCATGCTACATAATCCTGTATAATCAATAACCTACTACTGGAAAATGGAAGCTATCTCAAGGCCCATATTATTCATTTTTTTATGTTAAATCTTTAAGTCTGGTAAGAATTAGAGCTTAAGACTTGAGCTCTTCCATGATCTCTAGAATCATATTTACAGCCTTGTGACACTGGTAGAGCAGCCTTTAAAATAGAAGCACCCATTATAGCAGTTGCTAATTGCTGGTGTGACTTGACTTGCCAAAGCCACCCCTCATTCCCACTGACTTCAGCTGGAGCTGTGCTCTGTGACTTGGGAAGTGAAGCCAAAAGCTCCCCTCACACGGCGAGCATAAAGTTAAATACTGTAATGCAGACTTAACACTGATAGGACAATCATCTTGATAAATGAAAGGCTTGACTTTTCACATTATGTGCAATAATAATCTTGAGAGTTGTTCTTACCTATGAACCAAAAGAAAAACAATTAATTTGCTACTTGAAATAGTTGAGGAAAAACAGTGATGAGGGAGCAGGGCAGGTATTACACTTTAATAACTGATTTAAGCCTCATTCTGCCTCTCTTTGAATTAGCTGTCTTCAGTTTTCAATGGATAACACGGCTGGTGTTGCTTTGTGCCTGTAAACAGCTGCCACATTCCAAATGCAGTTTCAATCTCTGTGATCAGTCCTCAGGCTAAGTTCCCAGCAGCCCACAGTAACAACACAGGGATCAGGCCCTGAGTGGTGAAGAAGAGGAGAGCTCTGAAAATCAGGGCCAAAGCTTAGAAGCAAGTTGGACTCTCTCCTGAGAAGGGTCTACATTTTCACTATCAGAAGCCACATTAGCAAAACTAAGTAGAAAACCCCCAAAGCTAGAGAGCATTTCTTAGAGAAAAGGCTGTGCATTATCTAATCTCATTACAAAGATTTTGCTGGCAGCTTTGCAGAGCAGAAGCAGTACATTTAACTAACTGAATATCATTCACTACGACAGAACTGAGAGAGTAAAAGGGGCACAAAATGCCAGCTGAGACTGGAGGGCATCTATTTGCTCCCAAATGACCAGCTTTTGAAGCTGAACTGAAGCTGCGCTGAGCCACAGGAGCTCTCTGCAGCTAGCGCTATCACAGAAAACAAAATCTGTCTTGTTTGTGCACTCTCAAGTCAAGTAATTTCTGAAAATGGGGCCAAACAGAGAGTTTGGCTCCTACTCACTAGGGATGTGCCAGAGTATCTATGCAGCACAGCCCCAAATATCTTGCTTGGCAAAGCAGGATCACAGGGTGGATGCAGGGACTTTTATTTCCAACTGCACACTTTGGACAGTAGTTGTACCTTTGAGAACATCACAATGCTTGTCATTTCTAAATTAATATGTATCTGCAATATACAAATTCACAACTTGTTAATTACAGCTATTGGCAGAAAAGGGAAAAGAAGCAAAGCATCATTTCTTTTGGCTGGAGAAAACTCCTTATCTTCCCGTCACATCTATAGCTGTCACAAGACTAATGTTGCTTCTCTTATTTACTTTCCTGGTCTTGATCTTGCAGCTTTGAAGTTGATTTTGAAGAACTTTCTGTGGAACTTGAGGCACTGCCTGCTTTGATTTCTCATTTGGGATGTATAGATTCTCGATCTGACATCACTATGGCAGGTACTGAGCTGGGTGAAGGCATGAGGTGACAGGGAAAGAAGTCTGTGAGGATATGGTTTGAAAGTTTCTTTAGCTGCCCTTGAAATTTTCGCATATTATGTGATGGTGAGGCATTTACAACTTTTATTGCTGAACTGAAGAATCTCAGACCATGTCAGTTTGGAGTTTCAATCTCCACAGAGGCTGACTGGTGTACATTAATGATACAACATCTTCTGTGAGAGCTCCATGTATTGCTGGCCCATACGCCGCATTTGCATCTGACAGAAGTGTGTGGTAAAGCTTCATTTTTCTAAAGCTCCTCTGAAGTTTTTCCACTTCACTGATGTATATTGATCCCAGTAAATCACAGGACTATGAAAAGTATGGAGGAGGGCAAGGAGGTGGACTTCCTATTTGCAATTCTGTTCAGAATATAGCACATCATATCAGATACACTGGAAGAAAAGCCTACGAAGCCACAGGGCTTCAGAGCAGCAAAACAATGGAATTTTCATGCTGTGACTTTCTTTCCTGCTCTTAAATCTTTTCAGTTTCTCACAAATCACAGGAACACTGTATTAGAAGAGGAAAGAGGAGCCATGAGAGAAATAAGCTGCTGGGTTTGGACTCACAATGAGATACAGCCTCTACTTTTGAGGGCTTTCAAGGCTACATTAGGGTGTGGTGAGTAGGAACTGCATTTGCAGTTCATCAGCTACTGAACATAAACTTCAGGAAGGCAATTTGTGGTGGCCCTTGGGGGGTATCTGCACCATGCAGCGGATGTGACAGAGATCCCATGCTTGTTCTGAGCCTGCTGACATGTCCCTGAAGGTCTGTGCAGAGACCCTAGCTCAGGACCCACAAGCAGCATAGCTGTGCTGGCTCTCCACACAGCATCACTGAGATTGCGCTTTCAGCTCCTGATTCTGGAGCTAACCAAGGGAAGACCTGCAACCCTGAGAATGAACACAGGCACCTTATGAAGAGTAGTCCAACTTTTCTACGTTCCTTCCAGAAAGTTATACAACTACTTTATTTTTAAAAATGAGAGTACTGCTACAATTTTGACTGTGTGGGCTGAGATACCTGAAAGAGGCATCAACCCTCCAGGCTGTGTATTACAGTGGAGGAGGACTGGCAGTCGCTGCTGTTGTTTAGACTGACCTCTCCATGCTTTCACTGAATCTTGCAGGACTGCCATAAAACCACAAAAGAAAGAATTACATTAAAGTGACTTCACAGAATATGGCCTGCTTATTATTAGACCATACTGGATTCCTGGAAACCCCATCTAGTGTGACTTTTCACTTCTGCCTTTGTTTTACAGTGTTGAGTTAGGTATGAGACCTGTTTTAATGAGAAGTTTATCCACCTACTCGTTTATGCAGCATGCTCAGCTCTACAACAGTTGCACATAGCTAACAAACTCCAGATAGAGTTTTTTTTGACCTAGGTAAAAAATGAGTGATAAATCAGTTGCATTATATTCACTGTAGGAGCTTTTTATTGGAAGTTAGTGTTCTTCTTTGGTCAAAATAGCTGGTGGGAAGAACCAGTTCTTTCTAGTCAGTCCTTTGTTTTTATTTTCTCCTATAACCTGCACTAAAAACATAATGTGAAGCCCTAAATCCTCTGGGTCTTGAAGGCTTTGCAATAAAGCCCCATATGAAGAATACATGTATATGCTGAGGTGCAGCAATGCAATGCAAGTTTGGAGGCTTACCCTGCCATATGCAGCAGGAGTTGAAAGGTATGAGGGAAAATGTAACATGCCCTTGATGTGCCAGCGTTTCTAATGGGACAAAATCTTCTGAAACTCTGCTTCCCCTTGAAATCATCATCCACATTCACACTTCATCACAACCCACCATATCATTATCTGCCTCCAGATGCGGCTGGTAAGAAAGCACAGGCAAGTAACCTTAGATGCCATAGGAAGCTTTGTTTTGAGCAGAATTAATTGTTCTCTGACAGATACTTATGAGATTCCTCATTTTTATATTTTGGCAGTATCTGTTACAACATTTCACTGAACCAGGTACAATTAACTCTGAGCTATGTTTAGGACCAGAAGCACTGATGCTCTACAAGATAAATTCTGTAATGCTCGTGCTATAACACTTTAATTTCAACAGGAAAAGGACCAGATCTTGAATTAGCTCTGTGGAGAGCAACACACCAGATATTTAGCTCCTTCCTTAACAATCTCAAGCACTTCCATACCCTTTAGCACTGCAGTGCACCAGGTAAGGACAGTCACACCCTGATTCCCATACATCTTCATACAGGTTTTGACAGACCAATGTATTTTGGCACTAGCACTTTATTTAATGCAACACTTCACACCCTTCCATCACACCAATGTTTCTGTCACCACCTGTCTCCATCTCACCATTCCCTGGGCACCTGTTTTGCTCTCTCTTGGTTGCACGTTTGGAAAGTTGAAAGGGATCCAGGGACCAGTTGAGCCCTCCCAGTAAGTAGATCAGGTAGCAGAAGCTGGTGCTGCAGCAGGACATTATTCCCCAGCAGCTGTGGGGAGAAGCTGATCCCATTCAGGTCAATATATTTACAGAGTGTGGGGACTTCTGCTCTCACTAACAGAATATCAGCCTTGCTTATGCAGGGATGACCACATTTTTCTAGGTAGGGCTACTACAAATAAAGGGCAGGATGATCTCCCTTAGTGGCAGAAGCCTGGTTTTGAACTACAAAGTCTGGCACCCAGCCGTTATGCTCAGAGAGCAAGTGATCACGTTGCCCCAGTATGTAGCCACTGACTCGAGTCAGAGTGTCTTTGGTGCCTAAACAATATGATGAAAGGGCATCTATAGATCTTATTTTTGTTAAGACTTTTTTTGCTGGAATAGCCATGGTACACTGATGAAACACTAAGGCCCCTGAGGGACTGTCCCCATACCATTAAAATTTCAGGGTGAGTTTTCCTGATGGCTTTAATGAGTGCAGGACTTTAATGAGTGCAGGACTGAAGCTTAGGAGTTCGATTCTTTAATAGCTGCCTATAGCTCTGCCACTCAGCTTGGAAATGCATTCAAACTATTGGCCAAAAAATGCATAACTCAACTTTTAATAAAAAAAACCTATGGATGCTGCTAGCTGGCTCCATCAAAGTGAAAATAGTGATCCTGTATGTAGTTTTAAAACACATTTCAAGTTTTGCAAACCCTGGAAAGCAAGGAAGAGTAGTGAAGTTTCTCTGTAGTTAAATAAGTGAAGACGCTGAAGCATAGCTATTTGTGTAAGATTGCATATATTAAGACAATAGCAAAATGTCATCTAAATAATGAAGTGCTGATGGCTTTTCCTTAGTAAATAGGGTATTATGATACAGTTCCAGATATAAAATTTAAAAATACATTACTACGATTAGTACACAACTATTTATTTATCTCTTATGACCACGTCCATCTGTTAACTTCCTTATTGGCTGAGACATTCCTGCACCACGTGTTATACAGCATCCAGACTCATTAATTTCATTTCATAAACTGTTTCCACCGCAAATGGCAAAATCTCGGAAACATTTATGAATGCTAAATGACTATCTCATATGAATATGTTCCTTCATGTCAGCAGTATTCACAGTAAAGTTACTCGTATGTGTAAATGATTATTGGATCTTTGAACAAGATCTGTAACCTTGAAAGGTGTCTATATGTCCCATCACCACTGCTTTGAAAGTGTTGATACCAGCAGTAGTTCCCATCGTTTCTAGCTGTTAAACTTAGAGTTCAGCCATCAATCCCTCTAGCCAGATTTTCAACCACCAACAGTTCAGTGCTGCTTTGATCTGGGATTTTGTTTCAAGTGACTGTGATAAGAGAGGGACAGCTGTGACACACTGTCCTGGATTTTAGCTCCTAACAGAAATTCCTAACATTCTTGCAGTGGCCTTTACCTGCGGTTAATGTCTTCCTCTACTCATCAGTTCCAATGAAACCAAGAGCCCACTGGTCATGAGAGACATCTTAAAGATCCATGTTTCTGCTTACAGTAACAACCACAGCAGCTGCGTATGTGGACTGATATTACCTGAATCCATGTTTTGATCTGAATACATCTCAAAGCTATTAATGTCATGTAAAAGTGAAAAGAACCTAGCAAATAAGGTCTTTACAGGATGATTCAAGGATAATACACTGAAACTACTATCCAGCTTTTAATTTACCAGTTAGAAATAACAGCAATACAGTAAGAACGTAATATCATGTTTACAGCATCCCCTCATGTAGCAATGAGACAAAAGCTAGTCCAAGGATGATGAAATACAAACCCCAAATGTTTACAGTAGCTTCTGAAATACACATAGCACTGGAGACTTTTGAACTCAGGTTATTTTAATAGAAAAAACATTCTCAAGTTCGTAAGCATTATCAAGAGTTTTCAATCTGGAAATGTCACAGGGTATTGCAAATCTCTTGAAACTGATGTTCTTCACAGCTTGAAACTGGATGTGTTTTAGCAGACAGGTGACCCGGGAACCTGAAGCTGTACTTGCCTTTAAGCAAACTGCACAAAAGCACCAGCAAAAGTAGCCACATATCACCTGAATTTCCAGGAGATGAAAAGGAGCCTACGCATTCAGCTGCAATTACTATTAATGGACCCAGATACATGGATCCTATTGGTAATTTCAGCTTAGCAAAGTAAAATTTGGCTGTTGCCTGATTTTTAGTGCCATAATAAATTTTGTGTCTACTTTTAAAAGGTTGGACCACTGTGTGAAGGTCTGGAGCGTTCAAAGACTTTTAAAGTTCAGGAAATCAACTGTAAATTTGAAATGAAGAGTTGAAACTATGAGACAATAAAAAAACTAAAAGGAATAGTAGTCAGTGGATTAAGACAGGACACAAACTGTGCACTGAGTTGCCTCGAGACCATGCTTATCACTGGGGAAACTATTAGTTGTTACTTGCAGCTGTATCTTAGGTTTAGATTTTCACTGGGTTCTATTACTGAAAAGAATGTAATTGCAGCCAAACTGCAGGCACTGTAAAAATTAATATAAATAAGCTTTTATCTCATGGTCATTCAAATTGCTGGGCAGAAACGTTACCTTTAGGCTCTTTATAACAACCACACAAATGGACACTTACTTATTTGATGACTAAATATTACAAGCCAAGTGCTAATAGGCACCACTCATATTCAACTTCTAGCCTAACTCTGGACGTTTGCCTGAATTCAAAGCTACCAGAAATTCCACACAATTGAAATCAAACAAAAATATCTGTGTGACCTTCTATATGATAATACGTCTAAGTATTAAATAGCTCTCATCAGTAACTTTTTTTTCTTTGTGGTTTACATTAATTGACAGGCTTTCATACCTGCAAATACATTTTGGTTCTGCTGTGACAGGCATGCTTGGGAACGTGAACACACACACACACATTCTTTGTTGAAGATACCATGATCTTTTCCCAACAGATATAATTTATGATGACTGGATTATTTTTTTAAAACAGAAAGGTTAGTCACTATAAGGTCTCTACAATAGTATTTTACAGAGGAAGATGATAAATCCAGAGAATTTAACATAAAAGCTTGATGGGAATTTCAAAATGAATTAAGGATGAAAGGCCTTTGTGCTCTATTTGAAGCTTTCTGAGTGCTTTTTAAAACCAGAACCAATATGAACACGTCAATTTGACTTGAACCTCTAGCTTCATTTCCCCAGGTAAAGAAATTTCCTGGAAACTGGAACATTCTAGATGAAAAAAAGCCCTTTTTCCTTCATGATGAGATGATAAAACCTTTTTGTTCAAAGCATTTCATTGAACTCTACTTTTTAACTGGCTGTATGTTTTACAGGAGTTAGCACTCATGTCACAGATGCATTCCCCTAGAGATTCTGCATATATTTCTAAATACACAGAAGATAGCTTCTCTATTCATCTGAGCAATTTCAAAACATTTCTGAAGAGCAAGTAATGACACCTGAAAAATTCCTCTGGTCGATTCCAATGAACACTGTGTGTTAGCCTCCAGTTATTTGTTTCACCTCAACTTCAGAGTGCCTAGACAGGGAGGCTTCTAGAAGCCACTTTAAAAGGTTCCAATAGTGCAAACAGGCTCCATTTTAAAAACCCTTTTAGTGGAGATAAATTATTTCTGTAGAAAATAAGAGCACAGCAGGATTCCAACTGCTAATCAAAGGACATAGTACTTCAAGAAAACATTCTTTCCAAACAAATTGTTGGAGAACTGCAATAGTCCAGGCTGTACTGCAATTACTGCAAGAACAGCCTCGTTTTTTGTAAGATTTGGGAATTTAATTTCTCCTTGATCAATATGCTCCAAAGCTACAAACCCCAGAAGTCATTTTTGCAGAGGGATTTTTATTTGTGGTATCATTGTGCTATTATTTTCCATGCATCATCTGGTACAAACTTACTTTAATGACGTCTTCATCAGAGGATTTGCACTCAACTGATTCAGAGATGTCTGTCACAGCACTGTTCTCCTCAATGGAGACCACTTTGATGGGCACTGCCACTGTTTTTCCTGTGAGAATTGCGGTGTTCAGTATTTCCGTGTCCTGTACACAAAACAAAGCACAGTGCTGTTCAGAGACAGCTAAAGAGATTCCCAAATGGCAAGCATCAGCTGGACTTATACTCAAGACAGATGCATTAATTCCCAGTGGCTAATGATCTAATCTCATCTTCAAATAGGTGCAACTTGGTAAAACATAGTAAAACCCCAGTTATATTTCACCTGCTAAATAAACACAGTCAGCTGCATTGCACACTGTTAAACAGCAAGCAAAATGACTGCAGCTAAATTCAATCCAGGCAGGCACACATCACAGGTAGCCTCTACTTCTTAAGTGTGGGGCTTTTCCCAATATTTACTTTCCAAAACGTGAGTTCAGAGTTTTTACTAAACTAGATTTGATTTGCAATGTTTGGGACAGGATGCAAGAGCCTTGAAGTTAAAAATACTGCTCTTTGAATCTAAGCCCATTGCAAAGACAAAGCCTCTCTGTGAACTTTGTATCTGGAACTGTTTCAAGATTACTTTATTTCCTTTGATATGACGAACAAAGCAATGTAAGGAATCCAGAAGGAGTTAGTGATGCTATCAACTGTAAGGAAAATAAGAAGGAAATCTGAAGTTTGAACTTGAGTTGTGGCATATAAAAGCCTTTCAATGCACCATCGACTAAGCTAACTCTTCTAACTCCTGAACTCTTTCAGTATCACTGCATTCCCAAGATTCCCATGTGGGAAGAACTTCAAAGTTTTCTCCAACTTTTCAACTTCAATTCTGTAAAGTGAATAAAATACTCAGGAAAATCCTCAGCACCAAAGTCATGAGGACGGCAGCCACTGATGTCAATAGCAGCAAAATGGGGCACTGGTTTTGACACTGGTTTTGGTTCAAGTTTCATGAGTTTGAAAGTTAGGTCAGATTTTCTTTTCATCTTGCAACTTGTAATTTCTCAGGTTCTCCTACAGCACTCATAAGAAATGCCATCAAACTTCATCAAACTCTTAAAAAGGAATGTTGACTGTTTTAGAAAAGCAAGAGCCTTAAATAATTCCTATGACATATATGAAAACAAAGCTACCCAACACAGTAAATCAGAGCCAGATTTATAAATAACATCATTGGAAAGTCTAAGGCCATTCTCAGGAACTCCCATCAAAGACAGAGAGCACCCCCACACAAGCCCTGCTGGATACCTGGTAGTTTTGAGCAACAGAGAGCTGTAGATGGCTCTTGGAGCTTAACTTCTGTCACCCAAACTCAAAAATTTTGTTCCAAAAGCCTTTATTTCCATGTATTGGCATTTTAATAAGTCCAGAAACAGATGCAAAGGACCAGATCTAAACATTTGAGAAAAGAACTCGGTAACAAACCCAACTATTCTTCTGTCTGCAGACTTCTAAAGCAGCACACATTGGATAACCCACATTGGCTCACCAAAAGCAGGTTCAACATGTTTTCTGCTGTGTATTTGGCTACTGCAAGTGCCGTATGTCCTTTGAAATTCATCTTTTGCCTTGATCTCTTAAAGCCTTATTTTTCGTGACTCTGAGTGTTAAACACTGTGAACTAAGGACTCCAGGGCAAGGGAGCAGCTAGAGAGTGTGTGGAAGTGACAGGACATCTTTTCAGGCTATCTCAGCTCTGCTTTGAAATGATTCTACTCAGATCCAGTTTTTCCTTAGCAACTGATATGTATTACCAATAGAGAAATGTAATTCAAAGGGACAGGTTCAGAGGAAGAGAAATCCCATAAATAGCAACGAGTTTCAGATATAAAACATACTCTGCGGCTTGGGGAATTACCCATATTTGTATTTAATGGTAACTTACGAAGTTCAAGACAAATTGGAAAATTACATACACAGAAATCAAACAAAGGAACAAGCCCCACACCACTGCCAAGACCATAAAAACACAGACCTGATTACGCAATGAGGTGAAACTTTTGTGCCACAAGCAGCAGAATAAATTCATCATCCAGGGTTAACTTGCAACAAACTGTCTGGGAGTCACCAGAACTTCCTCCAGCTCAGCTTTGCTCATGCCTGCAGCGTTGAGCAATCAGTGGCCTCAGCAACAAGTCAAATATTAAGAAAAGTAAGAGAGAAGTGGGAAGCCCAGCCGACAAGACCACAAGGCACACTGATCTGTATGAGGATCCTGTGCTTCTGATTGCCCAGCCCTGCATATTACCAGGAAAAGACCAGCTCTGGCTTTACCCTGGGTGATGGTGAGACTGCCAATAGTATCGTGCTAAATCACGTTTGCTGCACCACCAGCCACAGCTGCAGCTGAGCTCTGAGCCTACACCACAGCACTGGGAGAATGCTAAAGGGCAGGATTAAGATCCAGTATTGGAGATAAGGTTTAAAAAATGGGATGCAATAAAGTTAAATGCAAGTTGCTACTTTTCTGTAGGAACAACAAATCCTATAAATACAGGATGGAAAAGATTCAACAGGAAAGCTGCTCTGAGAAAAGCAGACCACAAGTTGGCAACTGCAGGCTGCTGTGGTTAAAAACCAACATTGAACCAACCAAAAAATCCTCCCCCAGTAAATTGTATAAAGACGAGAATCACCTGTAAGACGTGAGGGATTCCTACTCTACTCAGCACTAGCAAGGCCTCAGCGAAAGGACTGCACCCAATTTTGAGAATTATACAACATACAATTTTCTCCAGTGAAAAGAAATCAAAAAGAAGAGGGAGAATAAGCAAAAACAAACCAGAAAATAGGAAGCATTAGGAATGCTGAAAGAATTCGGACTGTTTAGCCTAGAAAAGATTACAGAAAAAGATGATTACTGTCTCCATATACACAAATGTCTTCCAAATATGAGGAAGAATAAACTATTTTCCATGTTCATGGACAGGGATTGAAGTAATGGGCTTAAGCCACAACAAGGAAGATTGTTTGACATTAAGGCAATCTTTATTATCGAAATAATGGTAGAGAATTGATGGAATAGGTTGTCTGGGGCAGAAGCAAATGCACAGTTTAGCCTAAGAGATCTTTGAAGAGCAGGTTATACATCATTCAGAAATAACATAGGTTCTCTGAGCCAGGTGGGAAAGGAAAGGGAGCAGATGACCTCTTGTGGTTCCCTCCACCCCTGTATCAGTATTCTCCAATTTTCAAAATTGAACAGTAACACAATAACCCATGTATCTCGTATCCTAAATAGCCCTATTCTGCTTTACCATTTCAAATAACATGATCCTCCTCACTGAACTAAAGAAAATGATCTATACCTTTAACATGGAAAAGCCCAACAGGCAAATGTGACCAAGATTCCTGTTTTCCACATTACACAGTGCAGAACTGATGTACCCATTACTAAATAATAAGCTGTCACTTCTGTTTCTTGCTTTCCAAGAGGTCATTATTGGTGCATCTGAACTCTAAGTGGCTTTGATATAAAGCCATTATTACAAAGGTTAAAAAAACCTTTTCAAATTTCCCAAGACCTTTCTGGAGAGAAGACAGAAAATTTGGTTACTGGCACACTACCAGCAATTAGAAACCTCAATCTTCTGCCCTTTGCTAATGGTTTCTTTAAAGGCAGTAGTGTGCATCTGAATGAGTGTATTTGGATTAATTACTTCAGAGATGCATCTGTCCTAAAAATTGTAAAAGGTATCACTGGTCATGACAAAAGGCTACTGAAATTTTAAATCCCTTCTCTGTAGCCCAATATGAATCTCTGGAATCTCAAATTCCTGATGTGCACAAAGGAGATGGAAACATACTGTAGCTATTATCTAATGGCTTCATAACTAGTACCATTACAGGTATTAGAGATCCTCAGCATCAGAGAGCAATTGGTAGCCACCCTGCTACAGCTTTGAGCAGGGATGAAAACCTTTGTGTTTCACCTCCACTGAAAGCAGTCATAACTCCTCAGTATTACACAGACTAAGAAATACTGAAGTAATTAAATACTACATTAAAAGCAATTTTCAAATCTGCCGCTTGCCTCACTTGGTCTGTAAGTGCTCTATGCTGTTCAACTGTGATATGTAAGAAAAAAAAAAAGACCAAAGAACCAAGTTCCTATTCTACTGGTTTTTCATTTAGAACTAAAATAGAAAAATGTGTGTCCTATACCCCTGTATATGGAATAGCCTTATGGCACAACTTCTGCCTCCTCTGTGTCTCCTTCATATTGCTGCAATATAGCCAAAGGCTTTAGTGTAACAGAGAATTGACCCATTGTCTGCACCCATACACAAGCTGTTAGGCAGAAAACTCTAAATAATGTATGAAAGGATCTGTGGTCCAAGACTCCTCAAAAGCTAAACTGAAACTCATAAAAATAAAAGGAGCTTAAACAGAACTCTGTCTGTCTGTCTGTCTGCTCTACCATGCTGAGCACTCTGACCACGCACCACAGACAAGGGGGCTCTGATTCAGCACCCAAACCTGTTTCTTTTACATCCTACCACCTCCTGCAACACCTTTGATTAGCCACTGATTAGCAGAAACAGTAGTTGAATCATTAATGATATGTCAAGCAACATTAAGAAAACAATTGTTCTCACATCAGAACAGGAAATACGAAAGCTGGTATAGGTGGTGATTTGAATGTTTTATTTTTAAACACAATATACTATCCTGTTTGCAACCTAATTTGGGAGTATACAAACAAGATTACTGAGAAACCTTTAGAGAGACTAAGAACTCATTTAAAATGTAGGCGCTTTTCAAAATCACAATATCTTGGCCATTTTCACATTCTTTAATTTTTAAAATCCCCCAAGAACTAATCTACTTTCTATGCAGGCAGCAACTAAAGTTTAAAAATCAAATTTATTTTGTGTGGCAAAAGACTGAAAGCATCTGCTAACAGTGTTTGGACTTGTTCCCAATAAATTAAAAAATGGGGAAAGTAATGTAAAGTAAATTGAAAAAAAAAACCAAAAAAGAGTATGAGTTAGAAGTAGGCATTAATATCCAGGTTGAAAAGAAGTTTCTGTAAGTGTATTACAAACTCTAGAAAAGCAAAGGTTATCATTTCCAAAGTCAAAATGGAGAACTACACAATAATCATTCTCATTGACACAGAAGGGAGATCTGAGCTCTGAACTTCTTTGGAAGCCTCAAACTGTCTTTGTGGCACAATGACTGAATCCCAACAACATCTGACTGATATTGCAGAGACAGAGTTGGTATTCTTGCATGAAGAACTACCTACAAACTCCCGATTAGGATGGTTGTTTCTTGTTAGCAGGGCATCCCTTCAGCAAGTACAGCATATGTATTTAAACATATTTAATTAACAAACACTAGCATTGAAGAACATTTTTTGTTCCTCTAATGGGTAGAGGAAGATTAGCAGTTAGACATAAGGCTCTAATCAAAGGAGATATTAAAAAGCAAGCCATTGAATTGTGTGCATAAGAAATTACTTTAAAAAATTATTGATAAGTTTTAACTTGAAGCTAGATCTCATAAAAGAACTGAGTAAATGTCTTCACCTAATACAGCATTTTCATTATCCAGTAACAAAACATCCACTCTTTCCCAGCCCAGACAGTACCTTGTGTACTAGCCTAGCTCAAATCAGCACTACATTTGTGTGCTCAAACACCCAGCCTTTTGCAAAGGACCTGAAGTATCAGACTGCATCAAGGACACAGACTTGTGCCTCCCCTATGCAAACCTTCAGCATGCTTCAGCGACTTCAGAAATGAAGGCCTGAGGTCACAACCTGATATCTACTACAGATAAAGAAAAGCTTCTCTGTCACATATGTATGTGAAAAGTACAGGATGAAATCGTCATAGCAGGAGCAACTTCTACTGCTCACTTCTGTTCCCACTCTGGTCTTGGTTACATTCAGGCTAATTTGAATAAAGTCCACTAGAAATAGTATTGGTCTAAACATTTTCTTCCACAGCTGCACTCGTGCTGCTTCACAGAAAACTCAGCAGAACTGGTACTGAGAAAAATCAGTGCTTTTTTAGAAAGGGCAAATAACATCCATAAAGCTAATGCCGTCTAGCCAGAGCTGAGAATAAGCATGTGCTCACATCTGGTCATTTGAAGCTAGGTAACACTGTGATTGACTCTGCAGGGATCTCACATTTTATTCCATCCCTGTTTCAGTAGGGGAACTTCCACCAATATCAGTGGGAGCTCCGTGCAAAGAGCAAGAATACAGAATACAAGCCTTAGTTGCTTGAATTTAGCTGAAGAGCAAACCTTATGTTCATCCAACCTCTCAATTGTAAGAAGGCAAGCATTCAGCCATGACTAATTTAGGAACTAATTCAACATTAAATTGTGGCAGAATGAGGAAGCAAAGTGACAGCTGTTTAATTAAACTCTAAATCCGATTAGATGGTGTTATCAAGAGAAGTCCATGGGAGCCTGAGGTCATGAGAATGGTCCTGTTTACAGGCTGAAAATTCTGTAAGTGGAATCTCATAGAATGATGTTAATCATAGCTTAGCTTTAAGATTTCTCCCTCACACAAACAGACTATCTCATGAGTAACCAACCTATGCTGTAGACCTGAAGGAGTGACACAGAAAAGCACGAAAAACAGAAAAACAGAAATGGTTCAATTTATAAGGAAATTGTATTGAAGAAGTTTGTGGAAAAGAGGCAGTTGGGCACTGTCTACCTTAAGATCAAAACAGTATTTGTCTTATGGAAAAAGGACAGAAGCAGCGAGTCCTTGGATGCTGCTGCCAGCACTGGAATTGGTGAAGACAGTGCCTACACAGGAGAGCTTCAGGAGCCGTACCATGCTTCCAACTATTGTTCAACCCATCACCCTTGACAAACAGTGACACCTTGGCAACACATTTACAAGAGAAGAAGATGGAGTTGTGAGAGATATAAACTAAACTCCACATGTGCCAGTTGCAAACACCATAAATAGTCTACTGAAGAGCATTAAGTTATGCATCACAAGTTTCCAGGGCATCCTAGTTAGAGCGATGCACAGAGCTGTACTGCACTGCAGACAATTGTTATGCTGATTTGTGAGTTTGGTAACATGTGGGTTGTAGATTTGAGTTATTTATACTACTAAGATTACAGCTGATTAGCAAAATAACATTGTTCGGCAGCTGACTCTGTTTATCTACATAATCCCATGATTAAAAGTAAATTATACATTGTGCTTTCTGCCAACTGGATTCTCTGATGCTCCACATTCACCAGTAGTATACACGAGAAGGGAAAGAAGCTGATGCTCTATTTTTAAATTCTTAGCACACACTTCAGAAGAACGGGAGTGTTTCTACAGACCAAACATTTTGCATCATGACTGCAGACCTCCCTGAGGCAAATTCACACCGTGGCAGGCAGTGGGGAAGGGCAAATTTTGTGGGTCGGATTTTCATTTGTTCTTTTCTTTCACTTAATTCCAATGCTATTGGCCTTTTACGTGTAAATCCTGCTCTGCTTCATTTATCAGTTTATAACATGAGGACTTCTACTTCATGAGTAATATCACATTGCAAAAGCAATGGGGTAATGCCATTAAGCAGTAAAAGCAAAGGGGGGCAACCTGCTCACTTAATAGCACCCCTCAGTATTAAAACACAGATCCAGATGGAATCCAGGTTACTCCATCACTCTGAGGTCCACAGTGGCAAGGAAAATGTAACCTAATGAACAAATTAACAGTGGTGAAAAAACAGGCCATTCAAAATCTACATAAGAAAAAGACTTATTCAGTAAAAGTTGCCATTTCTCCAGTCTGTTTCCAATAAGGATAGTACTGGAATAGTAGAACAAGGGTAGTAGAACAAAGCATCTCAAAGTTTCTTTTGGATGCTAATTCTTTTTAACACCCAACACTGTGAGGTATCATATCTCTTTAATAAGTCTTTGTTAAATGGCCAACAATGTATATGGCATAAAAAATAAGGACAAAACCTGCCCTGAAGAGCAAAAAAAAGTCAAACACAGATAAAACATCACCCATGGAAAGACCCCACGGTGGACATTGGCATTGTTCTGTCCCTAGCATGCACATTTGTTTGAAGAGCTTAATCAACATAATGTCTGCGGGTCTCCAGGAATCTTAAAGAAGGTAAATGAGGGAAATGTGAAAACAAGGACATAAGGAAGGGATTCAAACTCTTATTTCTCACCTCCCAGAAGAGTGGCTGTGACCATCATCAGTACACAGGTAAAGCCCATCAGTGCACAGTGCTGGGGCCTCTCACTCATTTCTCCTGGGGCTGGACCACTGCAAGGAAAACAGTGGCAGATTCCTGGGGCCAAAAGGAAAAAAAGCAAATGGTGCTCAGCTGGGATGGGAATGTCTCTGGCCCAGCACAAACTTCCCTGTAGTTTTTGTGAACCATGTAATGTATGACAAAGATCGCAGAGTCTTTTCAAAATGGGAACTCAGTGTTCTGCAAATGCAATGCTTTTTTAATCAATGATGTTGTCTCTGTTTACAGTCTCCATATTGAGATAAATCTTAGTCACTGGCTCCCCACATTAGCAACAGACCATTCCTTTTTCTTCCCTGCTTTTACAGTTTTCAAATACCCTGCTAGTGGAATTTTTCAGTCCTGATAAATTATGCTCCGCAGACTGAAAAAGGGAATTTAGAATATATTAACAGATAGGGATGCAGAAAAATATCTTTGGATTCTTGAATGACTAATCCCCACTTTCCTTGCAGTGAAACTACTCTGTTAGCATTCGAATGTGCAAAAGGGAACAAAGCCAAAGATTACTTTGATTTAGCAGATGCAGCCTGTATTGCTAAACATAATTCTACCATCACTCAAAAGTGAGCATCTCTTAAAAAATAAGAAGAGACGGGAGCAACAGAACAAAATTAACCATGCTTTTAATTTCTTTGTTCTGTTTACAGTTAGTGAAATGATGGGAAAATGTTATAAAGCCATTACTCAGATGTGTGCATTTGTACAAAGGCCACACTGACTTCAGGTCAGGTACAGAGGTCTGACACTACTCAGATAATTGTGACAACAGGGTCTCACTTCCTATTGCTTGTAATTTTGAATAAAAAAGTTAAATCTTATCAGCATAAACTGTTCCCATGTGCAAAATCTATGAACAGCATTCTGGCTAGTAGAAAAAGGAACAATAGACACAGCCTGTTTTATAAGAAGGATGAACCCTCCAAAAAGGACAGTGAGAAACATTTTCCTTCAAGCTACAGGGTAACAAATGCCCTTTCTTCAGAGCTTATGGAAACAGCAATTATACAAGCAGACAAGATAGCTTTCTGTGATCTGTTAAAGAGGGATAATCAGTCTCTGTCTCTTCATTTCCAATGTTTGAAACTATGTGGATTGAAGAAACCTTATTAGCCAGTAGGTCCAGAAAGGTGTAAGGCCTCTGAAGGTCCTGTCACTTCTTCCACTGGTGAACAACTGAGAATCAAATTCAGATTGCTTTTAACAAATTTGCTTCAGAAGTAAATTTTTACTTTATTGTATTCGTTATACTAAGTTTATCATAGGCAGTTCACAATGCCAATTAAAAACTTGACTTTTGGAGCTGTAACAGTTTGCCACAGTGACTGAGACTTCTTTCCTCCCTCCCTTGTGGAATCAGGATCCAAGTGCTTCCATTAATATTTCTACCAGTACAGTTCCACTGACTGAATATCAATGCTAATTGTATTTATTATTTCTATAAAAGTAACCCAGTGCTGGATCCACATGATAGCTGGATGCCAATATGCTGAGCAGTGACTATAATAAGACTGTAGACTGTTTCTACACCAGGGAAGAAAAAAGAGCAACCAGATCAACTGATTCTCAGCACATCTTGGTGAATAACTGATTCTTGTTGTTTTCTGAACAGATCTAGGAATGAGAAAATCATTCCCACACGATCTGACAGAGTTTGGTTTTAGTTTTCTTGCTGAATATTGAAGTGTTCTAGTTTTCTTTCCATTTTATTTTCCAATAATATTTTGGGAAATATACAGCCTCAATGTTGTATCGAAACAACAATGATAAATCCCTAATTACTTTTATTTAAGAAGCATGGACTCCAAAATATCACCTTCATTAAATGGGTCTTGATTTCATCCCTTATGGCTATTTCAATTTTTTTTTATATGTAATATCTTTGCATTGTTTTATCTTAAGACCTGTCTTTACCTAACATAAAGCAAGGTGGAATGAGAAACGTGCCGTCTTCTTCCCACAGAGAGCAATGGATTCAGTTAAAGCAACGATTACTGACTCATTGGAGAACTTGCATCCTTGAAGGAGGTTGGAAGATCTAGATATCCAAATTGTGAGGGTCTAAACTAATTACCAAGTATGTTGGAGAGGCATTTCCTCCAGCAGCAACAACCAGCAAACCTTCTGCAAAGAAAGAGATGTCAGAGAGATTTCCCCAAGACTGCAGACAAGCGAGTACAGTCTCCAAAACCTTCCTTCCACCTGCCGCAAGAACTGTTACACTGCCTGAATCAGGCAGAGAGTAACATGCTTAGCTCACACATGACAATGCATTACACTTGTATTCCACTTTTTTTTTTAATTAATCAAGTCCTCAAGAAATAACTTCGAGCCTTCCCTACCACCCTAAATTCCTCCGACGTGGCAATCTCATTAGATAATCTAACCCCTCTGGGTGGTGGGAAATGCAAATTAATAAGGACATGAAACACAATCAACTGAACATGTTCCTGCTTGATTGTGTTGTCCTTTACAATCTTAGAAGCTGTAAATATGCATAGTTTGTCTTTTTAAAGTGTCTATCATAATCAATGTGTATCAGCAGTGACTGAGACACTAAATTCAGTTAGGCACAGGTCACTAAAACGACAAGCATTATGCTAAAGCTGTCTCTGTTTCTTGTTGACTAGAACAGATACGTCAGGATCCAGTGGCCAAGAGGTATTTTCAAAGAAAGATGGTATTTCCTGCTGTCTGTAACTGAAAATTACTTCAAAGGAAACAATTCTGGGATCACTTAAAACGTAGAAAAAGTTTTAAGGATAACTGCAGGAGATGGAAAGCAGAAGCCCACATTTCATCTTTCTATAACCACTTAAAATATAGAATAAGGACATAAAGGTGACTGGAGAAGACGGGAAGCAGAAGCCCACATTTTCTTTCTCTATACTTAGCCATAAATGAAACAAAAAACTTGATTCTTTAAAAGATGTGTATGTATAACACAGGAAACTACTTTTGTGAAATTTCATTCTTTATTTTCAGTATTTTGTTAAATAGACTCAGAAATGAAAGCACTTGCATCGGAAACGTTATCTATGGAAAAAAATTGTTGTTCTGGGTTTAAATGTGAGTGATTACCTGAGCTATTCCAACTCCAGCATCATTATTGGTTATTTTGAGCACAGAAAATGCAAACAGATGAAAAGCTATGAAATGACAGGTTAAAAGCCCTTATTCTGAGACCAATATACTTGAGAACCTTTGCTGCTGCTGTTTCAGAGCACTGCTACTTATGGATAGAAGTATACTTACCGATACTTATGAATACACTTACATCTGATAGATAGAAGCAATAAACTGTCCTAAGTTCTCTTGAGAACTTATGCTTTTATACATTTATGCAGTGCATAAACTGTACATATTTCATCTCTAGTAGACATACAACAACATCTATAGTATGTACTCATACATAAAATTTTTTATCTAACAAGCACTCTTAGAAGAGCAGCCTTGTGCTTAGAAAATAGAGTAGAGAGAAACATATTAAAAGCATTAGTTCAGTGACTGTAGCTACTCACAACATTCCCAGGAAAGGATAAATATTTGTTATGGATTCCAAAAGCTATGCCAGTAAAATGGCCTCAGAAACTGCAACACGTTCTATCCTTTCTAATCACAAAAATAGCTTTTCATTTACTCAAACATCTAAGGAATAATTGTCTGAGAAAGCCTTCAGCTGTGATGAACACCTCTCCATTGCTGAATGGTCCTATTAAGTTTATCACAGATGGGAGTGGGAATATCGGGAAAGCCTGAATGGGAGAGAAAGGCAATAGCCACCTGGTGATCCTATAATGGAATAGTTCATGGGTGCTTAAGCAGCCATGGATGGAGCTGTATAATATCTCTTTGCTGAAATAATTTCATGGCTTACAGTTCTCTTTTTTTGCAAAAACACTAATATGTGAAATTTGTCAATTTAAGGGCATTTTCTGGGCTCAAGATCTGTCAGTCATTTACTTTCCTTTTTCACGAGTCTGAGGAAGTCATTTGGGAATAGACCCCCAGTTAAATTGGGTTTGCTCCATCATTAAGCAGAACCAGCACAGCTCTGGTGATGTTTCCAGTCTGTGATGACCATGGGAATATAGCTGGTAGTAAAAAGGCAATTTTCATTAGCAATTTGAAATTCTTCCCATGTTCATTTCAATTAAACCTGCGGCCCTGTTATATAGTTGGCTATATATCTATAATAATATTGCTGTAATAGCTGTAATCAATAGACAGCTGCAGATTGAAAATATATGAGCATATTAAGACACATGCATGGACGCACACGCGGTTACACACTACATGTATATATGTGAGGAATCGATATGCACAGAAATACACACACAACTATAATAGAAACAGGATTATGAGGCATTCTGTGTTAATAGAAGCCACGTACTTGATTATTGGCAGAGGCAGTAGTTTTCATTTTATATATAACACATTTCAATCCCAGACATTTCTCACTGTAAGGATTTTGCAAACATAATTTTTTAGAACCTGACCCCACTGAAATCAATGGTGATTTTGCCAGTGGCTTCAGTAAAGCCAAAGTCCATTCTATTAAGCATTCTGGAGTAAACCCTACAGAGCCCTCCCTAATGTGCTTTTCTTTAGTCAGACCCAAGCACTTCCATAAACCTCCACTGACCTCCACCTGTTCTCCTCAGACAAAACCAACTGATGTAATTGGCTATTGTGCTAATAAGATGTGACAGCTACAAGGGGTTTTCCACCACTTAGTGATGATGCAGTCACAGTGATACTTTTGCTGCTGTGAGTTTTGCCCTTAACGTGTTGCAGATGTTCATTGTGGCCACTATGAAATCAGCATCACCACTGACATGGGTGAAGCCTGTAGAGACACAGTGTGGAACAGCAGCACACAGTCATGCTGGGCAACAAAGATGGAAACCTTAATGTGGTTTCTCGATGGTAGGAGTCAAGAACAGCTTAACGAAGCCTTACAGTGAGGGTCAGATGTTTACAAATACTTATGTCCACTTTTTATTTGCTTCATTTTGTAGTGCTGTATTGTTTAGCAGTACCTGGAAAAGCTGTCAGGGGAGTATAGTTTGATAAACATACACTGAAGATAACCACATAGTTACAGACAAAAAAAGATGACATTTTTGGGGACATGCTTCACAACGGATCCAAGTCACCGTTTGCAGGTCTAGGAAAAGATTGAAGTGCCTAAGAACAGAGTGCCATTTACATGCTCTTAGGTATCATGCCCAGCCTCCAGATGCTCTTCCAGAAGGGCAGAGATCTCCTGTAGGTTCTGGTAGTCCCAGATGGATTACTCAGACTGTACAACATCTTTAATGGTATTAGACACCTACATGTAGGCACCTGGATCACCACCTCCTTTCTTTTTGAATTAAGTTGCGCCAAGTTAAGCTTCCAGTGTGCTGCCTTTGTGCTTCAGCTCCCCATTTGCAGAGGGGCTACTCTCCTCTCTCCATTTGTTTACAGTGGAAGTAGAACCTCTTTTACAGTCAAGGAAAATATGGTACCTACTATAACCCACTCCTGGAATTTCAGTTGGAGCCCCCAAGTTCTGCTGATATAAACCAAGTTTTATATAGTGGTACGAGCCACACTGATGATGAATAAACTGTTCAGTTTGGATAATAGAGGTAAAATCTTATCTAGCCTGATTGTTTGGCGGGAGCAGCACGGTTCTGCTGACAGCGCAGGGTGGCATGCACTCCATAGCTGGGGTGAAGCAATCTGAAATGCTTTATGGACTTTAAGGATTAAGTCCCAAGGACAATTTCTTTGTTTAAGTAGCTGGGGTACCGAATGATACATGGGTGATTTTTATGGCCTGTGTGGAGGGTTGTGAACTTGTTTTATTTGTGTAGATTAATATGTCGTAGATTATTAATGAGTTACTTTCTCCTTTTAATAGTCAGTATTCATCTCTACAAGTTCCTTGAAGTCCACAATTTTTGGTCACAGAGTGCACATGAACACTTGGCTCAAGTTTGTAGATCCCAGAACTCTATTTAAACCTCAGTGGAACCAAAGCAGGCAGCTTCTGATAAATTCTTTCAATTTAATTTAGTCTATTTTAAAATCAGCAAGAGAAAATTTCTACTTGCTCTTTTCTTATTTTGGCTGTAGAGCTTTAATTTTCGATAAGCAAAATCTGTGACAAAGACACAATAGAGATTCTTATAGAACTGCTATGAAAAAGTAGTAATAAAAATTAAGAAAATAGTCATTATTATTTCCTATCCGTGCACCTAGAGTATTTTTCCTTTTCAAATAGTTTATTGATTTCACTGACTTCATAGCAGGTCCACATAAGCAAAGCACACAGAAGGCAGGAACAAGATCATGGCATTAATAAGAATAGATACTGTACAGACATCAGAAACTTACTGCAGTTAAAAAGATGAGAGAGAGTAACACAGGAAAATTAAATTATTGGCGAGACACATGTCTAACAGACTGGTGGGTCTTATAATATATAGAAATGAAAAATGGCATATATGTAGAAGGAGGCAAAGCAAATATTTAAAGTATGTATAATCACAGATTCAGTTATTGCCTCCCTACCCAAGCAAACACATGGTTTACCTTCAGGAGTTGCTTTGCAAGATCATGCCAGAAGTTCATAGCTAGAGAAACATCCTTGAAATAGGTTGCTATGATCACTGTATAAGTCAGTGATATGAAGGACAAAGGGATCAAATCCATTTGTTTAAAGCAGTATTATATTTGTTAGTATAACCTGGAGCACTCACAGTGACCATTATCTTTATCTGTGCATCTCACAGCGACTTACAACACTGAAAGAGATTTGTGTGCTTGAAAGCTTGTCTTTTTTTTCTACCTCTATTGGATGGCCTAATAAAAGACATTACCTCTAGCCACAAACCTTGCTTCGCTTAGATTTTTTACCCTTCAGGACTAGAACAACATTGCCAGTACTGATTAGGGGAGACTGGAATTCATGTTTAAGCAGGGGATATTCCTTTATAAAGAATCAACAGTACAGAATAATCCTGTGAGCCAAATGCTTGCACTGTAACATAGGAAGTACTAACTACTGTGTTCATTTTAAAGATGAGTCAACTGCTGCGGACCTGAGCGTTGCCAATGATCCAAAAGAGACAGAAACTAACTCCAGACGTGTGGCTCCCAGTCCATCAGACAATTCCTGGTTTTACATATCGGAGTCTCCCAGCGTTTAATGAGTAGCGCATAATTTGAATGAGGTAAGAGCAGTGAGGAGGAATTACTGAGTCTGGAATGACACATTTATTACAACACCAAGCTCACTCCTGAAGCTTCCAGGCATTCCTAAAGCATATGCCGCAGGATACCTCGTGCCAGCTGGCAGCTCCACTGTTAGTCGCTGCTTTTCAATGCTTGCAATTGACATTTTGTCCCAGATCCAGAATCTAAAACATAGTCTTCTCTGCTGGCTCAATCAAAGTTTCCAGCCATAGAAAAACATCTTGGTATTGGCACACAGGCACGTAGTATCCTATACAAAATGATTCCAAAGTACATCCAGGTCTTAGACTGATCGCTTTGGTTTCTGCTGCTGACATAATATATGCAGCAGGAGGCCTTCTACCTTCTGTTAGCTCTCCAAAATGAGAACTCAAGATCACAGAGGTTATAGCAAGCCCTTTGGATTTCACTCAATCCTGCACTGTTTCAGAACACAAAAGGAAGAGAATTCACCTTTAAATCACACAAGGTGATTTTGTCCACAAGCTCTTTCCCCAGCTGCATCCCGGTAAAACCTGGTTTATGCAAATGAAAATAAAAGTGTTGTGCCGAGGTAAAAAATGTCCACATTACAGAAAAAAAGAGATAAAGTAGTTCTCCCTGGAATGGCATATTGAGAGTAAAACTCAATAGTGAATGTGGAAGTTTGAGCTGTCAGAAGCAGTTTGGGGGTAGGAGGTATAAGCAAACGGGCTCTGCTGCAGAACCACACTATACTCAAGCACATTCTGCGGTGCAGTAACAAACCGGTGTGTTTTTCATTACTGAATTTACCAGCTAATGTTTCCCTCCACCATTTTCTCAAACTCCTCGGTAAACTTGAATTATTTTTTTTACACTTATTTAGTTTAATCAAAATACCCATTTCACAACCTCCAAAACATGCACAGCTCTGGTCCTACAGGGCCTTGGAGAGCCACGTACAACACAGCCACTAATCCTGACAGTGACAGTCAGCATTCAATACTCAACTACTGTAATTAATAAAACTGTGCTGCTGCTATTTTTCACTAATAGAGGATTTCCAAAAGCAAATTACAATAATAAATTACATCATTACAGCCTATATTATTGTTCTGTGAGATAACAAAACTTGCAGAAAGACAATCAGCTTTGCTAGAGAAAAAAGTACAGAGGACAAATCAGATGACTAGGACCTGATTAAAATTAATGTCAGTGTTACTTTTGTTTCCATTTACTTGCTGAAATTCCCTCTCTCACTAGTGTGCTTTGCTGGTGTTGGTTCTTTAAATATTAGGCATGATTTGTTTCTGAGGGGAAAACCAATCTTGACAGGTTCACTGTCTGTGCGGATTTACATTGCCAGGCTCTGCAGTTTATCTGTAGTCTAAAGCACACACCACAGCAATGAGGCCACTGCCACAGTGTAGAAGTTCTGGTCTGTTAATTCATTTAGCATATGTGCATCAATCTGCAGAGTGCAAACATTGCAGGAAGACCTTTGCATACAGCCCCTCTAGCCTAGCAAAGTAGACTTTGTTAGTAGTCCAAGCTTTGGGGCAGTCTTGGTACCCTTTAGACACTGGGATTATGAGCAGATCAAATGCCATCACCACTTCTACTCCCCATGTCTTTATAGCAGCTGCTGCACAGGGGAAGAGAAAGAGCCAGAAGCACAGTGCTAGCTTTCTCCCCAGGGCTGTACTGAACCCTGTCCTCAGTTTTAGAGTTCTCTCTCCCCAGCAGAACTACTGAGTTGGAAGTAGAGAGTCCTAATGAATTCCATGACAAACATCCTCAGTGATGAGAGTCTGGCTGCATAATGAACTGTGAACTGAAGGCAAGGTAAGGCAAACATGCATCTCATAGCAAACTGAAGGTGAAAAGTTGCTGGGTTTCTTAATGCTTGGGGTAGCTCATTATAACACTTACAAAAGTCCTGCTGATTTTTTTTCCCTGTGCTCACTCATTATCTTCCATTACAGTAAAGCATCTCCTTGTTGTCTAGATACTCATTGTCCAAGCTGGAACACCTCAGGACCTCATTAATTAGATTCCAGCCTAAACAATTCATAATTCTGTTAGGCAAGTACTTCATCTGATTTTGAAGAATGAGGTGTTCCCCAGAAATATTAAAACTCAGCTTACAGATCAAAATCATCATTAGAAGTTGCAAGTTAAGAGAAATTGTTCCTGTTTTTGGTGGGTCACAGCTAACCCACTTAATGCTCAAAATGACAGAGCAACTGCTGTGTTTGCAAACATACCTGGTCTGCTCCAGCAGTCACTGTGCAGCCTGGCATCTCTTTTAAGTGACAGCATGACACAGTGGAGACAGTTTACTCTCTAGGGTAAACCACAAATGTTTGTTGTCAGGAATAAGTTTGGGCAGTGCCTGGACTTGTATTTATCAGTCAAGACAACTGATGGTTAGCTAAAGCTGACTAGTTTAGATGAAAACTAGTATGTTAACTGCCATAGGAGAGGACACAATCTGTGTCCAATTCCCTTCCAGCTCTGCCAGCAACTCATGAACAAGCTCGTGCAATATTCTGTCTCCCCTTCCATTTCTTTCAACTCCTTCACAGCAGAAGTGCAGTGCTGCAGGAGATTCAGACTCAGGCATAGCATTTGCCTCCCGTTGTTGGCCATGGGTGAACTCTGGTCAAAGACTGAAATGCTTAACACAAGCTACAGTGTTACGAATTAGTAACTTCTCTGTCTTTAAATTCCAGTTCTGTTTCACCTGCAAACTTTTGCAGAGTTATCAGCCTCTGAAATTGGTCTACTCCTGCTGAGAAGTGCTGCTCTGCCCTCCTCCATCTGATCTGGCAGTGAAGGCAGCAGGGGAAGACACACAGGGTTAATACAGTTCTTAGCAGCTACAGCATCAAAATACACAGCCCTGGAATGTCCTCCTCAAGCACTATCATCTGGGTCCAGAGCTCACTTCCTGCTGGCTCATTATTACAGCCCTGCATGGTCTCTGCTCACATGTGTGTGGCAGCTGTGAAATTGCATTTGTGGTTATGTTAAACAATCAGAATTTTAATCAGCTGTCATTTCCAATATAAACTGTTATTTAAGATGTCTTCTTCTGATGGAGCAGTATCACCAACCTGAACCAACACTTAAAGCAGTCCCAAAATCCTGCCCAATGAATCACAAGAACAGAACAATCTCCAGACTTCATGCTACACAATGCAGTGCCATGAACCAATACCAAAATTATCTGCAGCAGAATGCAGACTTGACTCAGACTAACTTGCAAACCTGAGAATCGGCATAGAACTACCTGGCTATCTCCTGCAACCCTGCACTGTGCCATGCTGCCAGAAGAAAAAGCCCGTAACAGTACTCTTCTAATGTGCACAAGTGATGGGCATCAAGCATGGACTGGCTGGGGGATCTCAAATCCCTATGCCCACTGTGGTAGAACAAAAGTGTGATCCTACATCCCAGTGTGAGCTGTTCTGCCCCTCCATTCCTATTTCATGGAGCTCCATTTCATCCAGCCTTGAACAAAACCTTAAGTTTCATCAGCTTATGGACTGAGAATTTTCTAGAGGATTCTGACTTGCCTGACATTTGTTTGTATATCATTTAGTGCTGTGAGACACTCTTCTTTGAGGGGAGCATTCGGGTATTACCATGACACCAGGCATCCAATAACCGAGTTGCTGGCTGTCTCACTCCACATTCTCATGTTCTGAAATTTTTTGCTGAGGCTGGGAAGCACACATATTAAACCTCATATTGATATCTTTTTAATACAGGCAGGAAAACTAGCGAAGAAACCCAAAAGTTCTCTATATGGCAGACATCTTTTACAGAACACTTTCAAAATCTGGAAGCTAGCTGACTCCCATCTCTCCTCAGCATTTAAAAAATCTCAGAGTAATCCATTCAATAGCATTGTCAAATATGAGGGATGCTGGAAGAGGAAATTACACATACTGTGGTGCTGCATAGAAAATGACATACAATTTGATCCAATGGAAAAATTAATTCCAGCCAGCTGAAATAGCCATATTGATCCATTCTCATTTCCTGCAAAAGGTAGGGCTGAATGTGACTGTAGTAAAGAAAAAGAAAACAGAACCTAGTGGGAAAAGTGCAGTGGTTGTAGATGACTGGGATTGAGTCATTTTGAATTCTGTATGTTGCCTTCATGTTCTGACCAATTTAAGATCGATGAACAACAGTTCACCCTTTTTTTGCTTTTATTTCCTGATGGGCAGACAACAAAAAAGCCAATTCTTAACAGATAAGATTAATCGATATGCACCGCACTATGTGACATGGCCAATTTATAGGCAGGTATGCAGGCTCCTGAGTTCATCTGGTATAAATATAGAGCAATGACACAAACTTTAGTGAAATTATATCCACCATATATCTAAAGGAAGGAATGCTATCCTCATTTAAACAATTGCAACTTGCCATGATGGAAATTGTAGGCATGTAAGTGATCTCAGTTACTGCTTCTCCCTTAACAACAAAAGATTTATCTCTGGTCTTTCAGGCAGAGCACTCAGCCCTGTAACTAAACTCTAAATCTTGACTTCATGGTATTATTTAGGGCTTCACAGTCGATTTAAGTTGTCCCAGTTTGTATTACTAATAGTAATAGGATAGTTTCACATCAAATAAATTGCCTTCAACTCACAGTGTTTATTTGATGTGATTCATAATTAAATTATCTGAGACAATACCTGTCAACTGAAAAGTTTGGTATGTAGATTATCTGTTCATTTGTTTGTTATAAGTAAATCAGGAAATGGATGTGCTTATATAGCCTCAGATTTTATCTTTTGGAAAGCTCCTCAGTGCCTGTTGCCTCCCCGCTTCATTCAAGACTCGGAGATTAACAGGAGTGAGAATTCTGCACTTCTGTGACCTTGAAACAGACAGAGCTTTACAGCGTCAAGGCAGACTGTGCAGGGATGAAAGCTCTATTTATTTAGGTCCATCTTTTAAAATGGTATTACAGGGACTTCATTACAATGAAATACCTTAAAACCCCTTTACCTTAGGGAATGGTTTACATAAATGGGTATATAAAACAAACATTGCTTTAGGAGCTAAATTTTCCATCAGCAGAAAATGGGAAGCAAGTTAACAAGCACACCTAAAAATGTCAAAAAGTGGTTCTGGCTGAGTCACAGCTCTGCATCTTAGATGTCCATTCACTTACTTCTAATACATTGAGTTCTGAATGTGAAGAAAGGTACACACAAACCAAGTACCTCCTAATGAAACACCCTGAGTAGCAAGGTGGGACTTGTAGAGACAGATCATGTCTTTTATTTGACCCACTGATACAGCTGGGGAGAAAAGACAAACTTCTGAGCACGTGAGTGTGAAACAGCAGCAACAACCTTTAAGTAATGCCCGAGAGCTGTTTTGACTTCAATTTACTTGTAAGCAGCTATCTACAGATCATAGCACCTGGTGAATGAAGCCTGAAAGACCCACTGAAAGTTTAGTATTAGTGTTACTTTAAAGAGGAAATATGCATGCATGAGAAAGTTACATGGCTTCCCATGGTGACAAATGTCTTTTGGAGTAAATTCAGACTAGACCTCTCAGAATAGTCTCCTGACATTTGGTTTACGCTTCAGCACTTTAAATACCTGGATTTCACACGTCACAGTTAAACTAATTCAGAGGGAGTTTGAAGGACTACTACTTCAGCTCCATATACAGGGATCCAGATGGTCTTACATCAATATTAAACCATTGATTCCTCATCTTCCTCCCATGAAGCAGTTCTCCTTTAATATTAATGTGCCTTATTGGCATCAAACAATGAATTTATACACAGGTCTGCTACCTTGTTCTATCCCAAAGCACAATTTAAATTAAAAATACGTATTATTCATTTAAAGCATGAAACAAAACCTCTTTGGTTTTGTTTTTTAATCTCATCAAGTGGTAAAATCAATATAGTTGGCTGCATTTGTTCATGACAGGATAGAAATTTGAGGAAAATTAAGTTAAGCAACCTTGTACACCTTGATTGGCAAGTTCTGGGGTTCCTTGTGATTAATTGAGGAGGTTTTCAAAAGTAGCTTAGCAGATAATTAATTAAGCTCCTATGAAAGCACTTTCCTAATTGACTCTGCAACAAGTAACATGAAATCAAAGATGCTAGAATAGGGCACAACTCGGACAGATTTTCTCTACTGGAAGATTGAATCTTTGGGGTAGATTTTTCCTGCCAGCAGACAGTGGGATATATTTTCTGAAAGCAACAGGACCCATTAGAATTACATTTTCCTAACTTTTCTGTCTCATTTTTCTCCCTAAATACCTTGAAGGACGAAATGTCCTCCAAAATTATTCAGACTGATTAACTTCTGAGCTCAGGAAAAAAATATACTTACTTAAAATTTACATTCTTTTTCCAGGAAAAAGTTACTACCCTTATTCTCAGCCTAGTAGTTTTGATATCTCTTGCTCCTTTTATTTCATTGTAGTGTCCACTGTAGCAGCACCACTGCATTGTTGTTACCTAATGGTACACATTATTTAGCCCAGTAGTTAGGCACACAGAATATGGGTTATACTAAATCCCTCTCTTTTGCCTGTGTGATGAATTTCCCCAGCAGCTGTATCCTACCACTTGCTCCACTGGCCCAAGTCCTATAAGGCTCTTTTAAAATTCCAGGTTCAGTTCTTACTGACAATGTCAATTCTTTAATTTCTTTCATTCCAAAATACTCTAGCAACAATTGCACCAACCTTTTGATGGCCCAGTTCTTTTTAATTACTCTTTTGTAACATAATCAGGCATAGGACAATAAAGGATACATGATTTTCCTTGCTTTGTAAGTTTGGAATGGCTAACATGAGACATGCTTTACTCTATGAGTCAGAGACAACCTTTATGTTATACCCAAACCAAGCAAAAGTTTGCTGCTTTCATCCCCAAAAGACAGACTAGGCTGCCCATCAGACAAATGGCAGAGGTTCAATCAGATCCTACATCCTAATCCAGTACAGTATCTTTGAGTAGCTCCTTTCCCTTTTTTTGGCCACCTTTAAAAATTCCAAATGACAGATTTTACTTTTGAAGTTAGCAGTTTTGCTGTAGGAACACTCCATGCTTAAATCAACAAAATCTACTTTACCCTCTCAAGGATTAAGAAACACACTGATAAACATTGAGATTTAATTTCTGTGCACAATAATGTGCTGGTACTTTACAGTGTGTAGTTGAGATAAAGAGTGTGGTCTGACTTCTCAGCAGATACAGTATCACCCTCCCTCTTTCCAGAGTGACTCATTTCTGAACTGCCAGGTAATCAGCTCAGCTAGAGATTAATACATAAATGAAGAAAGCACCTGGGCTGGATATGCAGTGTTAGCTAACAGAAAACTCTGAAAATTCCCTTTATCTACTAATATCCTACTAGCAAAGCCAATTTTGCATTGGCATCCCATCTGACTGGATTCTGTTAACAGTGTATTTTGGCTCCAGCCAGTGTTATCACAAGGTACAGAAATGAGATAAACACAAGAAATCTTTGCAAAGAGAAAGGTTTCATGATTTCACTGTTTGAACCCTTTGCAAAACCCAGAGTGCTTAACTATACATCTGTTGGGAATAAAGGAACTCACCTTATGTAATTTATACGCCATTAAATTAATTAATTTATACCTCCAGCTCTTAAAGGAACCCTTGTAAGCAGATGAATCTTAATCTAGAATAGACACAAGTCTGCAAGCAAATCTTGAACCTTCTATGCAAGTTCAAAGGCATTAGAACCTCATATGAGATATTTAAATAAATCTTTATTTCCTCAGATATGGAATATGGAGAAGAAGCTCATAAATGCTTTCAAAAAATGAATAAGAAGATGTTAAGTCTGCCAGTAGACAGATGTCTATCATTTGGCACTGGAAACTACAGAAGGCATCTATCTCAAGATAAAATCTGACCAGAAAAGCCTTCCTTATGCACATTCTCAAGTTTTTAGAGGACAGAAGCTCAAATATGTATTTCCTGTTCAACTCCACATGTAATGAGGACAATTATTTCCCTCTCAGATCTGGAATGCAGCACAGGCTTTCTGCTGACTTAAAAGCCTTTGGATCAGGAAATTGCTGAGCATGACCTCATTTGATATGAGCAGCAGTTTTACTCTTCAAAGGGGAAGAATATATTTAAGATTGAGGACTTCCAGGAAATAATACTCATCTAATTATCTCCTGCAAACCACTGAACACTATTCAAAGAAAAGACTGCCAGAATGTCACCGCCAAGATTATGCATGGGAGAAAATTCGCAAGTGGGATGGATATCTCTAACTCTCCTTCCAAATCCTGAACTCCAACACTGACTAATGGTACCATGTGTGGTTCCTCTATCAATTGCCCCTTGGTACTATTCCAGGCAGCTGGCAGCTTTGTGCTTCTCCCTTTCTTGAGGTTTGGCAGGACTTCCAAAATAAATGCTCAGTGCCTACTTCACCTGTGAGCCCAGAAGTTGTTCTCAGTGTGTACCTGAATCCCACAGAAAATAAAATGCCTACCTAAAACCAGCGCCCCTGAGATGCTGCAGACTCCAGTGATATTTCTTGTTTGCTTGACACAGAGCAGGAATTTAATCCCAGGTTGTTTACTTGCAGGAGAGAGCCCTAACTGGTAAGTCTCAGTGCTCCCACTGTTCCAGCCTTATTTTGTAGAAGTAATTGCATAGTCAATGGCCCAGAGGAAGTGGGGACACTGCTTCCACAAATCGCATTTGTGAGTCTTGTAAAGGCAGGCAGCGGGTGTGATTTCACGGGCAGGTAGGTAGACCACAACTGGTGCTATGATGCTGAGCAGAGCAAGCAAATTTTAACCTGAGGAATTTTTCCAAATGAAAGTCCACACTTCATTTTCTTAAATAGATTATTGAGGCTACTATTATTTTCTGTTTCTTCCTTGAAACCACAGGTTCTTACACTATTAGAGAAAGAGTCAGTGAAATTAGTATCAGCCTCAGCCTACAAAGGACCAAGAAACTTAGGCCTTAGCAGAAGGCACCTGAGGCTCTCTAAAGTTGCTCTACAGCTTGCAAGTTCAGCCATGTGATGGCAATTAGAAATGGGAAGGTAAGTACCCGGCTTTGTGTTACCACCTGGTAGCCTGGAGGGAACCATGCGTGACAGAAATTCAGGATTTAAAGTCAGAGAGATTTCTAAAGTGGCAGCATCTCTTTCTTCTGTGGTAAGTTTATAAGAACTGAAATTGTGTGATGTGTACAGTCCATTACACAAAGGCACGATTTTAGTAGGTAGCCCTATACAGCTATAAAACAGAGAGGCAGGGCTGAGAGCCCTCCTTTGCAAGTCTGTCTGAGGACTGCTATACATTTTCTCAGCTCGCACACAGATTGGAGGGAGCAATATGCTGAAACAGTTACTTACCATTGCCAATGGAACAATTCCAACAAGATCCTTCTGGCAGATGAAGATTTCAGACAAGGTTATGTCTGTTGTCCCCTTCCGAGGGTATTCCACCTGCCAGGTGATGGGCTGAGTTCCAGAAAGGCTGCTGAAACTGGCTATTTCAAAGTTCATCTGCACGACTTCATTGAATAAACTGTTACTTCTGAAAAGAGGAAAACAGGGAAAGGGAAGAGCTATTACTTTGCTGAAGAAGGCAAATGAAGTGAATCATATTAGCTACTGGAAAATGCAGCTATTTATATGCAGACATAACACAAGGCCTTTTCCAATCTACAACTTCTTTAGAGCATACAAACTGGAATTATGCAAAACAGGTCAGCTGCTCTTACTATGAACACTATGTGGAGGTATAAATCCAGGATGTTGTATCTGATGAAAGCAAAATATACTTATCCCATCCTATGTATTTTATGATTTTGCAAGACGGACTTGATCCTGATCAACCAGTTAAGTCCAGTGTGGCTCATGACGACTAAAGAGCCCAGAATTAGCACAGCCAAAAAGAAAACCAAGATTCATTGTGTATGTCCACCATCAGTATCACATAAATCCTTAGCAATGAAACTCAGTGTAACTGAAGTTCATATATGTTGCCTGGAAGCCATTAAAAAATTAACATGATTAAATGGAAAAATGACAAGATTAGTGTAAATTTAGAGGTACACTTTAAAAATTAAAAACCCAGGCAGCTGAGACCAAATAGAAAGAACAAAGATATGCCAGGTAAAATATACTATGAAGTCAGGAGGCATAAGATAACTTGAATAACAAATATGAAAAGACATGCTGAAATTCTTTTCCTTGCATTAGATTTCTTTAACTACATCAGAAATAAAAAGAATATATGAAAGAAATTTGCTGGACTATCTGATAGTTCATTTTAAAAAAAAAAGTACAAATTATTTGCATCAGAAATTATACGTTAACTTTTCTGGAACTTTCCAAATGTCTTTCCACAGTGTAGAAAGTCTTAATATTTCACAGAATATTACTTCAGCCTAACCCTACGCTGTAATAATTTTAAAACGAAGAGAAAGACAGGCATCTTCCTAGCTTCAGTAACCCAATCCCAACTTCATCACACCTTTAGGTGCATTCACCACATAACAGCTTCAGTTTTTTCCTCTTTTTTATGCACATTACATGAATGCCCATTTCTGAGAAAATCCATCAAGAACTGATCATGTACAAAGCACTCATATTCTCAAGTGCTGGATTTTCTTTTTACCTCTGAACAGAAATCACCATTTTTTATTACTTAAGACATACTCTCTGCTTTACTTTGCATGATTACTTTGAAAGCAAATATGTTCCCCTGATAATTATTATTTTGATTATGGGTTTTCATTTGGATGGCTTACACTGAAAAGTCTTAATACCACCTATTGTTTTAAATTTATTTCCTTGCTGTGTGAAGAGAGATACATTGTAACACTTTCCAAATGGGGTATACTTCCTCCATGCATTTAAAGAGTGATTTTGTGTAGTAATGCCACAGATGAATGGGTTTAGCAATTCATAACTCAAGACCAGCCTATTCCGATTCGAAGAGTTCCTACTAAATAAATCTTACAGCTTGTAAATACGAGGGAACCATGATAACTGTAGTTTACACACTTGTGAGACATCTCAAAATGAACACATACTGGATTGAACTTTGCAATTTATTTGAAAGCATGATTATATGCAAAGATACCTGAATCACCTGAGCTACAGAGTTCATTTAGCTGTTAAAGGCACCATTATCCCCTAGATTAATGACACCTGAAGTGCCATTATTTTCACCATTTCTAGATTTGATGCTTAGTAACTGACAGAGAAAAAGTTTTTACACGTGATTGACTATCTCAGTGCTTTCACTTACACTAAAGAGAGAATAAATTTTTGCAAGCATCAAACTGTTTAAGGGATAATATATGCCAGGGAAGTCTTGCTGGTCAAGAAGTCTCCACTTCTCTAAATAGCCTCTGAGCAGATGTGAAATGTGCAGCCTTACAACAGAAGCCCCATAACCCTGCTGGTAGCATCGGAGAGCTCTAGGTGGGAAGCTGCAGGTGGGAAAGAGCTCAATCCCAGCCAGCCCACTGATTCCTGATGCACTGACTTTGGTGAGAGCTGATGACCTCCTTCTGGCTCTCAGCTCTTCATTCACAACACCTAATTTTCCCTGCTCCTTCAGACAATATCTAAGAGCTGCCTGGTGTTCTGCTCATGAGCTGTGCAATACTGTTTGCCTTCAGTATTCACTCAAGCCTGGCTTTGAGCTACCCAGAATCTTTGGGCACCCTGTTTCTATGTAGCATTCCTGGCACACTTAACTGCCCTGCAGACAGACCACAGCCTGCTGCAGCTGGCCGTTATCTAGGTATCCACAGATCCTTGAGTGATGTCCTGTGATTGAAAACAGCCAGTATGAGGTGAGCACCTCTTTCCTACATGATTTGATCATCTGCTGCATGAACCTTAGTTCAGGCTGGCTACAGTCAGCATGCACACATGCAGAAGCATTTGGGAAGTTCTCCAGGGATCACGATGCAGTGATCCTATTCCATATTTCATACGTGCATATATATTCTGTAGTTTATATGTGAAGGTATTCTTCTTTTATTCCAACCTAATAATACATAGAGGACTCTAGTACATCTTTTGGATTTCATATTTTAAGTCCACGATACTCAAAGACTTTGATTATTGCAATAAAAAAACATTTTTTTTTATTTCATCTATTATGCAGACACACACACATTTGGAGAACCACTTGGTAAACTGCACAACTGTAATGCAAACTGCACTTGACTGCTATTGCCTCAGTTGCATTCTCAGCAATATTACCCTCAGTGGAGCCACAAGCAGCAGCCTGTACCTCTAAGAAACACTAAACTCCACCATAAACAAGTTTGACATAAACAGACTTCCTTCCTCCCAAGTGTAGAATTATCAGAATCACTCTTGCACCACTGACAGTTACATCTGCCACCGTGTGATCTTGCAGGACTGAAATGAGGGACTTGCTGTCTATGCTTTATACATATACCATCTGTGGCAGTGGGGCTGGAGGGTCATACACTCCTAAATCTCTCCTCTGCTCCACTGTAGACATAGCTGTCTCAATTTTGTACACGAGGACTGAAGGAGAGGCTATGTGACACACACAAGGTCATCTGGAAGAAAACTGGGACACAGTAAGGAACTGACCTGTGCTTTTCCAAATCTGCTAACCACTGGACCATCATTCTGGTAGCGATGGAAATGGGAATGACAAAGCTTGATTCTAGTTTTAAATGGTCTTCAGCGTATGCATCTTAAATTTCAACATTATTCTGAGGCATATTTTTGACAATTGATGAGCTTTTCCTAAGAAAGAAATCACTGCTGTCACTATTTACAACACTGCCTCAAAGACACCCGCTTAATTTGGATTTCCAGCTCTCACTGAGCACTTGGTACCACTAACTGAGCTACATAGGCCAAATTATCTCCTTGACCCATAACAAAGAGGCTGCTTCTTCCCAAAGCATCAAGCTGTAATGGTGGGGAGATACAAAAAATGGAACCAAAATTCTTGAACAGAATTCTGTAAAACATTGCTAAATTATTTCATCTGTAAAATACATGACACAAAAATGTCCAAAAATATGCCTGGTGAAGATTAAGGTTCTGTTGGCACTTTTTCAGGATGACCTGCATAATTATATTTCAATGGCTGCATTTGTGAGTAATGCACCCACCTCCCTCCACAGCGATAAAGCCTTTACACAATGTCACACCATCATCAGTTTCCTCCTTCTCTCTTCATACAGAAGAAACAGAGAGATGGATCAACAGCTGGGAAAGCATCCACTTGAAAAAAAATATGTCTTCAGAGATGTGTAATGGCTGAGAAAAAAATTTCTCATGAAGCACATTTAATGTTCAGAGCTTGTTCACTGACTGAAACAGCAATTCCTTAATATCTAACATTTAGAACTGCTCAGCAGCTGGAACAGCAAGTAATTATAAAACTTTTCTAAAGTACACAGCACGTAGTGATTACAAATGAAGCTTCATGAAGGCAGGGCTTCTAACGAATTGCTCTGGGTTGGATATATGAGTCTAATTTGATTGGATTGAGAATTTCCCTGGGCCAGTTCACTCCTTGGATTTATCTTAATTTATAAATATGCTAATCACTCAGGGCTAGATTGGACCATGCACTTGCTCAAGGGAGTAAGGGCTCCCTTTAATCTGCTGAACAGCCACTCTGCCTCTGGGTCTGAGCACACAGGTGTAAGTGCTGAGCACTGAGCCCATAGTTACTCCTTTGCTGGAGCAGATGGGCAATGATTAGGTGCTACTTACTGGTTACAGCAGCTGAGCCAGAAAGTTAGTGATGGGATTAGTAATTTACTACTGGCGTAGGTTAGTAGTAAATTACTACCCCGGGAGAAAAAGGAGGAACTGTGCTGCAGAGCTGTGTGAATGCTCCTGAGAAGCAGTTTTAGAAAAAGAATCACAGAATCATAGAATGGTTTGGGTTGCAAGGGACCTTAAAGATCCCTTAAAGTTCCAACGCCCCTGCCGCAACCCCACCAAAAGAAGGTGGAACAGAAATATTCTGTTAGTGGAAAGGTAACAGAAAATTTATAAAAAGGCAAAACAGAAGTGGCACAGGGAGAAACTGTCATGGAGTTCACCAGCTCTTGCTAACTATATGGACAGAATGCACATTTTTTATACCAGCTAGTGTTAATTTAACCAAGATTCTTCATTTTAGAATATTATATTAAGCATTCCTTTGCAACTGTTTATTGAGCATTCAAACTTTTAGTGCCTTGAGAAATATTCATCCTTGGAAGGAGATTTTTCTTACCTTATTTCTCCTATAGATAACCAAGGCTGGCTGCATCAAAAGCTGTAATTAACCCTCTCTTCAAAATGGGGGATTTAAAACACGGCATCATGTATACACAATCCACAGGTAAGGTCATGGATAGACCCATAATGTGGGTAATACCACAGCTGCTAGAATGCAAAACATTCTGTTTCTCTACAGAGGTTTGGTAAGAGGTGGGATGATGTTCAGGTTGTCACTGCTGAAAGGGCTTGTGCTGGCCATGCACAGCCAGGGCTCAGCTGAGCCCAGAAACTGAACCCAGTGCTGCAAAGGCTTTCACTGGGCGCAGTGGGAGAAGGAAGGCAGATAATTACTATGAGAAGCAGTGCAGAGCTCTCAGCTGATGTAAGATCCATAAACAAACAGAAATCTTTGTTGAATGCCTGCCTGCATGTGCGGACCAGGAGTCTCTGATGAGAGATTTCAAAGTGTTGGGTTATTGCTCTGAGTAATAGAGCAGTTTCGACTCTTAAATGAGTGAATCTTAGGACTGCTACAGGCTAAATCAATAATTTCAATTTATTATAGTGGCTCTCAAAAGAGAAATTTTAAAAAGCCTAGATTAAAAACATTTTTTAGCCATCCTTTATTCCAAGAGATTTTTACTGAAAGTGCCTAGGGATCCAAGAATACTTCGACCTGCTGAAAATTTAGCAACTCTTTTCCTCTTTAATGCTATCTAGTTTGACAGTGACATCTTAATGCAAGATCAGCACTTACTAAATGACATAAAAAATTGCAAAGAGTACAAACCCCATTATCCCTCAGTCACATTGCACATCTTACTCTTCACTAAAATTAATGCATTTAAGTATGTTACTACCGTGTACAGAGACAAACTCACACCAAAAGCCTGTGGTCAAACTGGACCCCAGAGCAGTCTGTACTTCAGCACCTTTAGACTTGTACACCAATGCCTCTTCCCATTTTAGAAAAGACTATAACGGGGTACAGGATGTATGTTCCTCTATTCCTGCTATTTTCAATTTGTTGCTTCTTCTGCACATTTTCCTAATCAGGTTTGATAGCTGGGCCATCTTCAGTGGACACACCCTAGAATCAGGATGAATCACAGCAATTCAAGAAATAACAAAACACAGAGATTAGAACCTGATCTGGAACATGTGACTGATGATGGCTTTAAGGATGATGAAATTATGTGGGCAGCTCTTTACACATCAATTCACTTCCAAAGGGTGGGTCATTAGCAACCCGGGCTGCTTTGAATCAGATACCTATGACTAAGCTGTAATATCCATCACAGGGACCTTAAGCCATCCCTTCCCCTGCTGAAAGATTTGATCAAATGGAGCACAAATGCTTAATGTAAGTTTCCTCCAGTAGGTCCTTAACAAGAGCTGTTACAAAGGTAATCCCCTTGAAAAAACATGGAAAAGATGTGGTAATTACAGATGAATGCCAACTACTGGAGATAAAATGCAGTTTGCATTTCTTATTTTGCAATATTAGCCTAGCTTTCATCTTTGAACCATAAAAACCAGCAGAGGATAAAGACAAGGATGATCTGTTTTAGCAATTAACAGGTAGGGAGGACATAATTTTATGGAAAACTACCACATTAAAAGTATTATGAAGGTCTTCAGAGGAAAATATCCAAGGTATAACTTAGCAAACTCTTAAGTAACAAAACATAATATACATGTATTCTTCAAAAGGATGATATAATGCTGTATGTGATTTCTTCATAAAGTCCAGATGAGAGTTAGATTAGTTAATAAGGTTTCTTAGCTTTCTTGACATAAACTATGATATAAAACATAGCTTTTTGATTAAGGTATTGGACTGAGACAGGAAATCTCATTTCACTTCCCAGCTCTTCCACAGCATCCTTTATTGACCTCAGGCAAGACATGAAGATACAGATCCTTACAACTAAAATAAAATCAATAGGAATTTGGCATCATGGAGCTTTAAAAAACCTCTGGTCTCTGTCTGCTACTTTAGGCACCTGAATATGATACTTTTATCACGTTGGTCCTGAGCCCCAGGATCTCAGCTGGGTTCAATCACATGCTGTGTAAGAAAGTCAGAAGACCACTCATGGTACAACTGCTGCATTCTGCTGAGAGCTCCCACGTGCAAGGGAAATTCCCAGCTGACAAGATATGCAGTCTGGGTGGCATAAGGCAGAGAGAGCCCGGGGTGTGATCTTTCTGTGCCTTTATTTCCCAGTTGAACAAGATGAATAATAATTTTTTCTTGTAGTCGCAAAAAAAATTAAGATTCTCCTATGTCTATCTGACTTCTCTGTACAAACCTTACCCATGGATGCTAATCTCAGAGATGTTAACTATCCTAAAACAAACTGCAAAACTCATGCTGCTAATTAGAGTACAGAAAAGCAGAAATGCTCCTCTCCTGGACAGGCAGAAAGCTGAATGACATAGTCCCAGAAGGAGGGAGATCTGACTGGGGATCACAGTAACTCACCAATTTCTTCTTCTTATGCAAAGCATTTTTTTAGAGTCACTAATCACCAATAAGTGCTGCAGTCAAGACAGCAGGCTCATTAGTCTTCTCTGATACTAGATCGCATCCAGGCACAAGGTAGATGAGATTGATTTTTCCCTTTTCCCAAAGGAAGCAGGCATGCGACCCTCTGCCTCAGACTGGTGCCATGGTATAAAGGCTATGTGCAAATCCCAGTACTGAGCTATCATAATCTCCCACTTTTACTGCATTTTCCGTTCAGTTTGCACGATATATTAGTCTGCTAATGTCTTCATTATAATTTCAGATAACAAAATACATAGGCAGATTGGTCAAGAAATAGGCTTTCACAGTGATTCATCATCTCTTCCTGCCTCTGAGAAGGACATTTTCTACTTAGTATTCATTCAGTGCTGGAATCTCTCCAAAATCACTGTAAGTAAGCAGTATTTTCCTCTTTTGAAGACAGCAAATGTTTAAGCACTGAAAATCTTCCAAGGGACATCACTGAAAAGGAGACCCGGAGCAGAGATTTTCAGATTCACTCCAAACCCAGTGCTTTCAAACAGAGAAAGGAAGTCAGAATCATTCCAATCATCAGCATTAGATTATATGGCTCTTTCAGCCTGCTAAAAACATTATAAATCAGGTGGCAAGACAAATCACATTTATATGTAACTGTATATGTAAATCAGATATGTGATATGCACATCTAATTCACAAGTCAGGTGTCTTCAGATTCCAGTTCCTACAGTTTTTACTGTGTTTTGGTTTTTTTATTGCTCCACTAGCATATCCACTTTTGGGTTACGTTTGAAACGCCAAAAATATCTGTGCATAAAAATCCCCAATTCTCTTTCAACAGGGTAGCTGCACTTTCCTACTGGAAAAACACTTAGAAAGTTAACTATTCACCACACACGTAAAGGTGATAAAATATCTGCATTCTGTAGAGGCAATGGATGTAAAAATAGCATGTTTAATGGCATAGTTAAAGGAAAAAAATACAATTAAGCGGTTAACTACATAATATTATGGTGAAACAATGAAGAAAATAATCTAAAGGTGAACTGAAGTAGTTTTTCAAACTTTCTGGTCATGAACAAGGTTCATGGGGCAATGAAAAGTCAAGCTTGTGGGTGACAGCCCCACGCTCTCCCCTACATTCCATTTGGGCACAACTGCAACTTTTCAAGTTCAAGTGCATGAAGAAAGTAAAGGGACTTTTCAGATCAGAAGGAATGATCAACAACTGGTTGGTGGCAGCTATCTGAAGAGACCTCCAATTTAGCTGAAGAGATTTTCTAGGTGTCTGTGAAGCTGCTCGAATTGAGAGTAAAAGGTGTTGAAATGAGCTGCGTCCTTTGAGAAATAAGCTCAACAGCTGCAATTTCACCACAGAACAAACTCAGTTTGCGAGAAGTCCCTCGGACTAGAAGCTGCAGGGAATTGAATAAAACTGTGTGCAGTCTAGAGCTAGACAATAACATCCTGGGGAAGGCAGAGAAGTAGTTTTATTTCTAGAAAGCCAATATATTTTTGCAAGCTTCACTAAGGAGCAGTCTGCAGCAGGAGCGTATTTCTTTTGCCCAATCTCAGGTCATATCTTCTGTCTCAGACTGTATTATTTCCCTTATTAGTATATGCAGAATATACAATATACTTTTTTAATCCTACCCTTTTCTTATAAATTCTCTTTAATGTTGTGTGCTGCTCACATGGTCTTTACCACACTAAAGCAAAATACAAATAGGGTAAAGCAGAAACCCAAACTAAGTCTAAGGAAAAGAGTCTGAGCAGTAACAGTAGGATAAATACTGAGCTCAGCTGAAACTCTATGTAAATGAGAATGACATAGGTGAAAACTGACAGGAGAGCAGAGTCAGGTGTAGTGTCTAATTCAGATCTACTGATTATTTGCAGGTATACTTACACTTTAGGACACTGTTGTCCCAAAAGGGGGTCCAGTACCCGGTGTGCAAAGCAACACACTGTCTTGGATAATTGTAATGACTGGTCTACTCCAAATACGTATATCCAAGAGCTATAATCACAATGCTGGGTAATAACACTTTGTTCTTCCATAATCTCTGTAAACTGCAACTACGCAGTATGATCTTGCAAGGTCAAACTTGCAAAGGAACATTTCACCATCTCGGCATAGCTTTGCTGCAGTGCATTGAGAGTTTATAGTATAAAACTGTGACAAGCACTGTGAAAACAAGTATGTGCATGGAGAATTGTGAAGGACAGGAGGGCAGGGGATGTTTTGAAAGTGTTACTTACATTAAGCTTTCCATCCCCTATTCACTATTTTGGCATCATCAGGCTGGCCTTTACATGGTGACCACAAAAAAAGAAAGTTTAGATATCCAGTAGGAACACGCATTTACTACCCCTCGAGGCACACTATGCTTGCAGTTCACCAAATCTGTCCTTGAAAGATATGAAAGAAAAAACCCAACTCAAAGCTAGAAAAGCGTAGGATAAGGTGCATACAGACATTAATCACAGAGCTCTGCTGAGGTGTAGAAAACAGTATGGCAGGACATCTGACACAGAGCAACATCCAAACAACCCATTATAAGGAGGGAAGTTTCCAAAAAGTAAGATAGAGGCAATATTGGTCAGACAGCAACAAAAAAGGAAGTTTTAGCTTTTTTACCTCTATCTTTTTACTTCCTCTGAAGGGGTAAGAAAGGAGAGGAAGCTGCAGGAGCCATCTTAGACAAAGAATCTCTGGTTCGAGTTCACAGTGGAAAATCCTAAAATGCCAGCACTGGTTGCTGGGATATTTTATTCCACTTTCTGTTTCCCCTCTTCTTCCCTGTCTGTTTTTCATTGCTTCCCCTTCTTTCAGCATGTTTAAAACTGAAATGTATGATGGAGAGAGCTGATGCTAGTTAATATCCTGGGGGAATTAGATAAAAATGTGACCAACTTCTTCAGTTGCAGTTATAAACCAGCTATTATTCAAAATTACAAAAATCATAGACCCCAGGGCTTCCAGCATCTGTAGTTCTGGAAGTCTAATGGACAAACCTTCATTTTACAGTTCATAAAGCAAAGCTTAACAATGCTGCCTTCCTAACACCACCCACAGCTCTCACTCGTAAATTTAAAAAGAAGCTTATTAAAAGTGGAACCAACATATTGGAGGTAGATCCATTACATTTCATGATACTGGCTAACTCCAGTAGTTCACTTCTGTTCAAGGATAATAAAAGGAAAAATGTCCCCATGACATTCAATGGCACAAATGTCATTGCTGAAGTACCTATGATGTGCAATTAACATTTTTAAGGAGTCATTTAAAAGGATGCTGTCAAGGCTGATAGATTTAAGATTACACCATCTATGTTTGGATTTCTGCATAACTCAGCACCTCCCTACCAAGTTCACTCTTTCACTTCTGGGTACTTACATTTTTCATTTTCCTTATGTCCACTGTATTGAGGGTCCTATATTTATTTATTACTGACTGCTCCAGTATTGCAGCATTATAACATTGCGTTACATTGCAGTCATCAGTTTCTATCCAAAATGTTTTCATTTTTTTAATGTTCTGCTTTCCTCAAGCAAGTTGTAATTTTCAAAATGAAAAATATTTTGCTTTGGATCAAAAAAGTAAGTTGTGGGGCAAAAGCGGTTCAGTGTTAGGGTGGAGTTTAAAAAAAAAAAGTAAAATAATTCTCTATGGCTAATGAAGACTATGTCACCAGCAGGACAGAGACTTCAGCTCTAGATTCAGCATGTTTGTGTGGAAAAAAGAAGCCCTGGATCTTCGTTTCTTGGCAGTCCTACCTGACACTTCTGCTTAACAGAATGAAAAAGCAGGAAAATACAGAAGATATTTGCTGTAGTAGAAAAAAAATCTTTAAGTGAAATGTTTATCAAAGCTTCCAGGAGATACTGGCTACTTTTTAAAGATTTCATTGGACAACAACTGAATGTTTGTATTTGCAGCTAAAATGTTTCTTCTAAGAGCTGATAGCGGACATCAGTTTTCGGGCAGAGTGCAGATGTTCCTGTCTGACTGTCAGGCACATGAAGAGCAATGTGTCCTCAATATTTCAAGAAGACAAATGAAGGAGACACGATCCTAATGTTAAATGGCCTGTGAGAAAGGCAAGTGCCTACTCGACTGACAAAACACTTACAGAAAAACTCAAAAAGAAACCTTGAAGTGACGACTTTGACATCTCTGGTTCTGTCCCAATCTGATTTTTTTCCCTACATCACCTCAATTAGAAAACAGCTATGTCTGATTTCTTGGGAAGTCTCAATTTCAAATTCACTAACTCAGGCCCCGATTCAAAGAAAGAAAACACAATGGATTTGGATGAGGCTTTTGAGAGACGTCACCCTTTACAGAGGTGACTTTCCACTGCTAGGAAAAAATGTTCATCTTAACTCGAGCCCCAGGAAGAGTGTAGGAGTGCTGGGGGGAACTATGGCTGCATAATATCAGAATATTCTTTAAACAACAGTTGAGTTTTTTATTGCAGAAAGTAATAAACAAGAGTCTAGCACAGAATCTCTCTATGCACCATAGAGTTAGACATTTGTCTCACAGCCCAAAGCAAAGATTTAAACACCTACTGTAATTTTTTTTCCAAGCAATCATTATTGCCTTTTTATATCCTTCTTTCTGTGCCTTTCTGCACTAGGTGAATCAAAATAGGTTTCTGTGCAATTATACAAATGACATTTAGGGGACACTGTCAAAAAGAAGGAAAAAAGATTCTAAAGAACAAGCCTTTCCTTTGTTATTGAAATCTTCAACAATATTAGTTGCCACTCCTGCTCTTTGCTGACTTTTGACACTTTGCTTGATCATACAGGTGGAATTAGACCGATGAAAGTCCATCTTTCCAAGGCTCTGAAGAGATGCACAGCTAATAGCAGGAACCCACCTGCACACATGGGGTATGCAGGCAGGATTAGGGTGGTACAGTGCCCGGTGAAACAAGAAAGAGTACAGAGAAGCAGGAATAATCATGCTCACGAGGAACACACAAGTTTAAGATAATGTACCTCTGGCAACACTGTTTCTAATGAAATCATAATCTGTCATCAGCAGGCTGGTGGCAGCACAGGTCTGAAATAGCTATTTGGGATGCATGGGAAGAAGTAGTGGAAATTAATGATTTGTTGTCACATGAGTGAAATTCACCACTGTGTGAATTTGTCTGACACAAACCCATGTATCAGAGCTGAACTCCAAGAGTCAGACTGCAGATGAGGAGAATGGCTGCTGACTCACTCCGGAATCACAGATAGGCTTTCTTCTGCTGCTTCAATCTAACCAGTAGATAAGTCCAATTAGTTTAATTTCAAAACTAAAATTAAGGGTTATCTTTTCTCTGAAAGAAAATGGAACAGGAAAGAAGTAGAAATTCAATCCTACAGGGAAATCCTCACAAAAGTGTATATTATCAGATTCACAGTCCTCTTATCCTGGCAGGTACTTGCAGGAGGCAATGAAGCTTGATGAGATTTGCAGGGGTCAGAGTGCCATGTGCTCAGGTTCTTTGCCAGTTTCTAAAGGTGAAATTTATATTCAAGTAACTGCCTGCATCCCACTCTCTGCTTTACACTATAGAGGGCCTGAATTGGTGTGAATTTCATACATAAATATTTCCTTCATTTTATAAACAAGATCTGACTTGGATCAGTAGTAACTACTTGCTAATGATCTTTCTACTAAATCTCTAGATCTCAAATCCTATCAATCTGCCTATCAGCCACCTCTTGGCTCAATTTTCCCCCCTGTAATGCTGCCTCACTTACTTTTGCAGAAAGCAAAAGCTTGATGCCAGCAGAGACTTTAAAAATGACAGGTGTCATTAACAGCTTGATCCTTAACTCCAAGTCAGAGGACCTGTCCTTAGGAGTGCAAACAGCCCTACTATGGTGGATAGCCAAAGTACTACTGCTCAGCTGAGCCCCAGGAGTTCATTTCAGTGTAATTATTCCATTGCATTTACACCTTTGCATGTTAAGAAATCTTCTTACACTTGCTTACACTTAATTGCTCCAGTATAAGAACAGCAGAAGAGGCTCCACAGCTGTGTGAATGTCAGAAAAGAGACAATTCTTAAAGACAACCATTAGACGTCTGTCAGCCCAAGCTGTGCTGTGCTCACATCTGAACTGGTAACACACTCCTAGCTGTATGCAGAGAAAATCCAAGAACACTGTCATGGATTCTTATTTGATAAAGCAGGCTTGCAGGAGCAATATGAAAAAAAGGTTAAAGGGGGGGGGAAGGACAACAGCCAACTGGACCAGGTGGTCCTGGAAATTAAAAAGCACAAATACAAAGGAGTTTGTCCCTTCCAGCCTCTTCCCAGCTACGGATCCTTGATCTAGCTTGATTTTCCTGGGGTAGCAATCTGTCAGATGCATCCCCTTCAGAACAAGATTACAAAAGGAGTGAATCATTGACACATTATTATTCCCTTCAGCGTGAGGCATTTTTTCTTTAAATACAGAAACCGTAGCGTGCAGGAAATGCCCCATCTATTAAAATTTGTGTCAACATCTTTCATAACTCCTGAAGCTGTACAGTGAATACTGCTAACCATCCTCCTGTGTCTGAAAAATCAGTATGATGACAACACTGAAATATGTTACACGCGACACTTTGGTCCTGACCTTACTTATGCTCAAGTCAGTCAGCATTCTGCTTTTGATTTTGATGGGAGTGGGGCCACTGTTCCACTGTCACCTCTCTTGTACCCTCAAGCACTCTCTCCAGCAGCACTGTCAGCTTACAGAAGCCAGGGCAATTTCAAAGCATTTTCTGATGCCCAAGGCAAACCAAGAAATGACCTTTTCCACCAGCGGAGAGCTGCTCAGAGACTGCTATTGAATATTGCACCAACTGCAATGCTCTGCTCCCAGAGATGACCTGGCAGCACTGCGTATGAGATGGGGTTTCCTTTAGCTGTCCCTCTCCTCCTCCTAATTCAATGAATTGGGGTCACAGTCCGATTTTCCTCTCTTCTGCACCTTTATTATCTCCACCTGGGACAAGACCTATGCTTTACCAGTACTTGGCAGAGTATTCAACACCAGACTGCAAAGGACTGGACAACAAACAGCAACCCTTTCTTTGCTTGCAGAGTGTTTCGACAGACAGAGATTTCAGGAATGCACATGGCTGAGCAACTGTCCATGCTTGGCCATGGAAAGTAAACATGTTTGTGCCCAAATTTTTTGGTCACAAAATAAGAAAATAGTAATAGCTCAGGCAACTGAGCTGAGCTCAAGCTCAGTCATAGGTTACCTGAAATACCCTGATCGATACAGTGCCTCGAATAACACAACAGAAACCCAGGTGTTGTTGGTTCAACAGAATTCATGCCAAGATCCCTGAACAAAAACTTTCGCTTCCACAGATTTTAAATTCTGGCTAATGCAGAGATAAAATCTCTGCAGAGCAATTTGACATTAAGAGTCGAATTTCTAGGGATGTTCAACTCTGCTGCTCTGGTGAGGGAGCAGTGCTAAGCCAACACAGACCACGCAGAACTGTGAAATACAGATTATTAATTGCTGCAAATAACCCACCTTTGCTGATTGCAGAATATGCAATCTGTACCAGAAAGAAAGAGGTTAATGTGTTCAGGATGGGATGGTCTCCAGTCTGTTATACATTCTAAACGTGCTCATATCTACATGATGTTCAATCTAAAAGATTTTTCAAAACGGACAAATATTGTCTTAATAATTTTCAGCAGCATTCTTCCAAGAACTGCACTTCACTGGGAAGCTGGCGTTTATTTTTGCAGAGAGGATGTCTGTGCTATCCGGTTCTTTCTATAAAGAGACTTGGCCTTTATGACTAATTTAAAGGGTTTCCCAAAGCAGATGGAGGATTTTGAATGTAGAAAAATGGCTTCACAGGAATATTGAGCTCCAAATATTCAAATATAAAGACAAAATTATGTCTAAGGCACTATTGGGAAATAAGAGGTGCTCTAGGCTATCAGAGATTGTCTCTTCATCCTCAGCACATGTCATGTGTAAATTGACATTATTTCCTGACATCAGTGGATTTTTATTTGATTGCTCTTGCTGATGATCTGGTTCACAGAATGAAAATGTCTTGGTGAAATGGACAGAGAAAGAGAAGAGAAAAAACAGAGAATATCTTAGCTAGCTGTATTAAATTATCCTACACTACTTCCATGTTCTACCTATGCCAGCAGATAAAAAAAGGCTTCTGGAATTATTGATGTAATTTACTGGCAAGAGCAAAAACATCTGTAACAAGCCAAAGAACTGAGTACATCAAACTTGTGAATGAAATGCTGTGTGTATGTGTGTGTATACATATATACAGTAGAAAGCCATAGAAATGCAAGAAAACATGTTGGACAGGCGAAATTTGTCAAGCTTAAATTACACCTACTTCCCTTCCCCATTCTCAGTTCTCAAGCTACACATTAGATTTACATTATCCTTAGCCAACTGTCAACCTTCTATGATACTAACCACACAACCTGGGCCCTTTCCACACAGGAGAACATTGCCAAAGGGGACTCAGATCAGATCTATTTACAGATAAATTCTCCTTGCTCACTTGCTGCCCTTTTCTCTCTCCCTACTTCAAAGCTCTGGTAACTGGCCCTGGGTTAAGCCGCAGGCAGCTCTGATAGCTGGATGCTGTTGGCTTACCACATGGTCTAGTGTTAAGAGTCTGTGTCAAAGCCCTTTCTGGGGTCATGGACTAACTGTATGATCTCACACCAGTCATTTGTCTTGCCTGTCCTTGTATTAAGCCTGTCAAGAGAATTGGCTCAATAGGAGAAAAATAGGAGCTCCTTAAAAATGTATTGGTAAATCTGAGTTGAACTTTTCTGGGTGAAGAAGCTATAAAAAATGACTCTGCAGTGAACTTTGAAATATCAATTTATTAAAGAGGCTGTGATTTCCCTTCCTGAACAATGCTTTTCATGGTGCGAAGCCTTGCAAAGGAAAAACGATGTGTATTTAGAAACATTTTCAGAACTATTTATATGAAGGACTGGGTTATGAGAAATATTTCAAAAATTATTAAGACTGCATAAATATCTGTTCTCCAGCAAGCCTAAGTCGCAGTTTAAATCCTGGCAATATATTTATCAATATCTTCATTCCCGGCTGCATTTCCTGACATTTATGACAAAAGAAAATTCTGTAAAAGGTCATAACAGGACTCAAGTGTTATTAAGTCTATGATCTAACAAACAAAACAAATGACCTTTATTCACACTTGCCTGATCGTTCTTTGAACTCACAAACAATAGAACCTGAGCACTTTTTCAGACTCAAAGAAATATCCATCTCGGGTGAAATCATCCATATGCAGAGAGTCAGCAGAAGCTTTAAATGCCTCTTACATACTTCAAAGCAGGACTGAATTATGGCTTAGACTCTTTGTAACTATTCTCCTTTCTTTCTTCTCACAGTATTCCACCGAATGCTGGCGCACCATCGTGCTAAGTGGTATATTACATAGTAGAAGATGGTTTCACATACCAGGAGACCTTGTGGGCCACACAGACAAAACAAACCAGAAAAAGAGTGAAAGGATGTTTATTAGTTCCATTTATAAATGAAAAAATCAGGCCCAGAGAAAGCAGAATTACTTGTTCCAGATCACACCAAATATGTGCAGCAGCTAGAAACTGGACCCAGTCCCCATTTCACTGCCTGGACTGCAAGAGCTACTCCTTCCATCCACACTCCCAAGTAGCACTTACAAAGGTAACACAGGAAATCTCTGGGTGATGTGAGAACTGAAGCCCTATCTTCTAAATCAGTGCTTGATGGCTTTGCTGCAAGACTATCCTTGCACTTCCTTTTTCATGAGTACACTTTGCTTCATTCCTCCCATGTTGCATCTCAGATTTTTGGGAAATTTCATAATACCACACCAAAAGCTCCCAGTAGCAGCCAGAATTGCTTTTACTGCTATTTAACACAGTACTGAATTTAAACGGCTAATGTATCTGCCTCTCTCACACATGAACACAAACTGCTGCATGGCAAAACTTTCATTTAGCAAATTAAAATGCACTATAGCACAAATTTATTGTATAACTGCTCATAAATGTTTTTATATGCATTTAATATTTTTTTTTGGTCTTTTACCATTTTGGCAGTAGATGGGAAGCAATCAAGGTTCCATTTGAAGCAGTCCTGTAAGCAATTCTCATTCAACGGAAGACAATGAAAAATTAATCTAAAATGAGTGTAACTTAAGTTTTCTTAGAAACAACAAAACCACTCAGACATTATCATCTTCAACAGCTGTTTACTGTCTTCATTTACAAAATAACCTGTCAAATTTTACCATTTCTTTCAGGAAACAAAAATAATCCAACCCCAAGTGCCTTTCTAAATTAATAAAATGCTCCGTGTGTAACAGGGATATTAAGGATCCCTTTCTTGTAATCATAATACTTAGCAGGGATGATTAAGGTGAAGTAATGTTCAACACTGTCTCTCCTGCAGGTTTCAATTCTACACTTCTAACTACAGGAAAAAATGTCACACATGGCTAATTGGTAATCCTGGACATCTTCCCCTCTCCCTCCTACTCTATAGAACATCTGCCTGCTCTTTCCAATGGGCAAAGCAACGTTTGCCATTCCTGGAAAGTTGTTTACTATTTCACAATAATCACAATTTTCTCAACATAAAATGAAAACACTTGAAGGAAATACAAAAGGGATAATAGTAGAATGGAATATTTTTCTGGTGGAAAGCTTTATCATCTGGGGATGCATCTCCCAGCATCAGTTCCTTTTAGTGATGAATTTGGTCTCAAGAATTTGTTTACCTACAAGAACACATGCAGTTGGTTAATACAACGCAATGAGCATGTTGGGAAGGATGTCAAATGAACATCAGAAGGAAATTGAAGGGAACGTGCTGCCTGCCAGTCTGATCCCCGGGCACAGTAGACAACAGGGGATGGGCCAAGCTTTTGGTAATTGCAGGAGTGGTTGCTCATCCAGCAACAACAAAGCCAGCAGCTCAGTACCTCAGGAAAGAGAGGAAGACAGAAATCAGAAAACAAATACAAAATGGCTGACTTAATTGTCCCTTGCATGCATATTCCTGGGTTGAATGCTCTCAAAGGCTGTCTCAAGTGCTGTTGCTGTGCCTGACCCCAGATTTAAGAGATGGGAAGGAGTTAATTATCGAAGGGCAGCTACAGTGAGTGGGATGCACAGCTCCTATTGACTTCCTTAATGGTGGTAAAATGTGCAAATCCTGTGGACTGTAGCTGAATTTAAATTACAATAATTACAAAATATAAAGCCTAAAAAAATCGGATTTATACATAAGCAGATTTAGCAGAGACACAGACTCCCTTAAGACCTACATTTTGTTTACATGCAAAGTAGGCTATGCCTCCTGAATGACTAAATCCTGATGACAATTATTTATATATCTATCCACCCTCCTAACACAGTTCTGAACCATAATTCCTGCTGCTAAAAGCCTTGGGGAATATATCTACTAGTTATAGGTTCATCCCTATTTTCTGGCCACTGTCCAGCAAAGCACTTTCAAATGTGTAAACAGTTCCACTGCCTTCAGCGGGTCTACTCATATGATGAATAAGACCATAAGAACATGTTGCTTAAACAAAAACATAGTATCAACAACAATAGCAATACTAATACCTTTCTCTTATTGCTTTCAGACAGAATATTTTATGCACAGCTCTTGAAAGTTAAGTTCTATTAGCTTATTTTACAATATGCAAGCTGAGGAACAGAAAAATGAAGTGACTTGCCCAAGGAAAAACGGGGACACAAAGAGTAAGTTAAATTGAGTACCCAAGATTTTGTACTCCTTCCCCAGTGCCCCAAACACCCATTTTCAGCCTCAGTTGTGTCCTCCATGAACATTCTCAGAACCCACACACAAATTTGCAATAGGAAGCTCCTATTATATTTCACATCTCACCTTTCTACTCCATTTTAAGAGATACTCTTTGCTTTCAGGTTCTGTTGTCAGATGTCTGGTTGGGATGGCAGGTGAAATTTCTGGCAGTACCTTAGTTCCGCATTCAAAGGTGATGGGGTAGCTCTGGAGTTTTCAAAAGCACAAGTTTCTTTCAAGCTCCAGCTGCTTTCAAACACATCTGCTTTCTCCCAGGCAGTGGGAATTCGAGGCCTCAGAGCTTTTGAAAATTCCAATAGGTGTCAAACTGTTGAAATAACTGCTTTTTAAAATTTAGGTACTAAAAACTATAGTCAAAGTATTTATGCATTGCTTCACTTGGCACTGCAAAGGCCAAGCGAAACAGATGGCCAACTCAGGTTTCCAAAAGTGACTCAGATACTCAGGAGCCCAACTCACACAGGAAGTCAATACCAGTTAATCTTCTAAATGTCAAACGGCACTTTTGAAAATAGTACTTTCCATTACCAATAAGGAACAGAAACTTTGTGCTTTTTAAATGTTTGCTTTGTACCAAGTAATACCCCAGGCTCCACCTGTCTGTCTTTTCATGTTCAAAGGACAAGTGAATACTGGAGTAATGCAGTCCTTACAGGCAGGTCACCCACAAATCAGCCAGCTCTGCAGCACCAGAGATTTTTTTCTTGTAAAGGGCATTTTTAGGCAGCAAGCTTAAGGCTTGGTGAGGGGGAGAGAGCTAAAGAATGTATTTACTTAGAATTAGCAGCACTGCCTTCTCTTGCTTGCCATAGCTTCATTAGTAAAGTGCAGAGATCGTAATCACCCCGCATAAAAGCAAAGTTCTTATCTTTGGGGGATTAATCAGTGTTTAACAGAAATTTAAGCTGAATGAAGGAGAGCTGTGTTAGACAAGCCTGGATGGCCCCAATGACAGTAGGTCAGTAATACACGGGCACTGTTGAGGCTCCTTCTGGATCCCCTGTGACATCTAACCCAGCTCAGCACTCCCAGAGCACGGATGGCTTTCTGGTCATTGTTATACAGTGGCAGATACCATGACTTAGACAGAAGTGGTTGAAAAACTAAGAATTAAGAAATGTTTGGATGCTATCCCACAATGTGGCACCCAAGGAAAAGTGCACTGGGTTTAAAGGAAATGTTACAGATACAAGATATAAACCATTTCCCCCTTCTGACACTATGGACCCTGAGACTGGCACAGGCCAAAGCTCCATTTGTGAAAAAGTTCCCATGTATCAGCCACTAGATATTCTAGAGGTCACCCAAGCAACTTCCAACCCAAGCAACGGTTCTGCTGCAAATGGGTAATTAATCAAATCAATGTCCTCCCCAGGAACTGACTGAAACTAGAGGGCAGGCTGAGTTGAGTGCATTTGGTATTTTTAACCTGGAATGTCAAGCAGAGGAATAATGGCCATTATCACCAGTATATATCTTAGAGGAGGGAGAAGTCAGAGAGGTGATTTCTACCCACGTCACTAAGTCTAAAAGTAAAAAGACAGATGAACGTGGAGACCAGTTTTCAGAAGAGACTAGGGGGATGCTAGTCCTACAAAGACTTTGAAGGTTAACTTCACACACTTTTAGGAAACTCTGGAAAAGCCTGCAAGTTCCAGACTTGCAAACTCAAGTTTTCAGGTATCACCACAGTTTATTTCATTTTCACAGGAAACAGATTTGGGTTTGCATATAAACATTCCCCTGTACAAACATCAAAATATTGTCACTGACTGATGGCAATAGGGAAACTCTCTGTTTCCACAGCCTAGTGAGTAGGAATGCGGAGAAGGGAGCCAACACCATAAACAGCATATAGTAAATATAAAGTAACATATTTAATCTCTCTCTCTTTAGTAACTTAGATCTCTATTCTTTACTTAGCACTATGCTGTTTTCAGTACAAACAAAGGACCTTACGGTATTAGCCCCAAGGAGAAACGTAACTTCTCTTAGAAAAAGAACAACCATTATAGTTCTGGATTTCCTTCCAAGAGCAGTAATTTCAATACCTCCTTTTAAAATTTAAATTACATCTACTTAGCAAAGACAGAATGACTTTTGGCATATTTTTCCTGCATCTAATAATCACTTCCATTCATTTAAACTATCTTTTTCCCTACAGAGGATTACTGTCATTAAGTTACTCAGAGTGTGACAATAATTGAGAGGTTTTGGCTATTGGAGTCAGAAGCAGTAAGATTTGAGAAAGAGTAATACAGGACATGGAAGACATAAGCTGAAATGCTCACATAATCTACACTTGATTTTAATTAGAGACAGAAAACTTTAAAGGCTCAGGAGAGATTTGGTCTGGACCAGCAACTCTTTGCTTCTGTCCTACTCACAGTTACAGAGTGCTTCTCCTCTCTTCAGCCCTGCCAAGCCTGACCACTTGGTGACCCAGCTAATTAGCCTCTGATTCTTTTTTTTTTTTTTCTTTTTTTTTCTTCAAATCCTCACTGCTGAGACAAGGTACACAGGGTCTGGTGACTTAGTGCACAGTTCAATGCTAATCTGCAGAGCAGCTCAGGCTCTGAACTGTGGGAAAGCCTTGGGATGTGAAGACCTGAGCTCTGCACTCTTACTGTTTAGTGAAAGTTTTGCACAGTGAGAAGCAGTAACATGGTCCCACTGCAAGCAAGTTTCCCATGAGCTCCACAATGAGTGTTTCAGAGCTGTCTGCTCCTTGTCCCTGATCCCTCACCATCATTCATGCTCATTCTCTCTCACCTAGGTGTTTCCACACATGAGAATTTTGGCTGTTAGACTCCAATAACAAAACACTTAGCACTTATCCATCAAGAGGGTGAAAACAAAAAGGTATTTACAAGGAGCACAACTCTGCTTTGTATGTGTGAATGAGGGAGCTTCATTGTTGGGAAGAGGGAGATGTCCACGAAGTGAACACAGATAAGGCTGGGGTCCTACAGAAACGAATTGGTGGCTACTATCAGTAGATGATAGCTCTTGAACTTTAGAGGCAAGAGCCTCAGCACTTCAGTGCCTAACAAAATCCCATCTCTCCCTGCTTCAGACAGAAAACTGGCAGCAACTATAAAACTAAAGGTTTCACACACTTTTCTCAATCTGTCTTCAGGGATAGTTCTAATAAACACGCTAAAGAGAGTATTAGATCTCAACAACTATTGACTAATTATATGTATTGATGTTTAAACAGCAGCATTTCCACATCTTGTAGGATACATATTGTAAACTTTCATGTGAAAGATTTGCATAGAAAGGAAACTTCAAACTCTCTTTAACATCTTCATTGGAACAAAAGATCTTTCTGTACACTCTGACACTACTCAGGAAACAGCAAATTATCTGATTTGATTGGCTCATGAGTAAAATAGCATGCAGCAATTAACTCTTTAAAAATCAAATCCCCCTGTATGATTTATTATAGGAAAAAACATCAAATATATAAGATGATAAGAAATACAAGAAAATAAATATAAACAGAAAATATAAGAAAAAATATTACATGAAAAAATATTGTTAAAAATATGAAAAATTTCTCATGCAGATCTGAGCTACTCAGCAGTCATTAACATTACAAAGGGATGAAGTCTCCAACAATCTATGTAATCTGAACAGTTAAGTCACCCACCACAGTCCACAAAGACATGGCTTCAAAGTAGGCAGGATTAATGCTTTTGCTTCCTGGCAAAATGAACTCATGCTTGTATGTATGTGAATAATTTTACAGAATGCAGGAAGAGCTATAATAGAGCCTGACAAATACTTCAGTCAACTGTTTACTCCAATTAGACAAGACTTTTCTTCAATCTACAGCTAAATTTGCAGAACTGTAGAAAAGAGGAATATCCTTTCTAGCAACCTAGGAAGTAGGAGTTATGTTAGCAAAAGCTGAGTTTTTAGACAATTCTTAGTGATCAAGTCCCCTACGCTTATCATGACATTTCTAGGTTAACTTTTGTAAGAAAGAGTACTGTTGGGAATGGCTTGTATTCACCATCCATTTCAAGAGTTTTCATCTGTAATCCATAGGAGTTTATTAGATCTTTGCAAGGAAATCACAGCAGGTATAACCAAACTGTGGAACTACGCAAGTATAGATAGCAAAACACATATGCAGCAATAACCAAGATCTGTCTTTAAATATTCCTTCCCAGTCCATCTCATTAAATTTCTGAACATTTCTCCAGATAAAAATTGACAAATAGCATCTCCAAGTGGAGAGCCTCATCATACTATTACGCTTTTTCAGAGATGACAAGAACACCATAAGAAATTGTAACTAAATACAATTAAAGCCTCTAAATCTAGCTGAACAATTATTAAACTAACCAGAGAGATTATAGTCCTTTGGGGATTGCCAGTGGTGCTTGCCAAGCTCTAACTTGGTTGAAATCTAGCAGTTATAACGGAATACTTCACGCAGATTATATACATCAGAAATTTCTTTGCTAAGTACATTCCAATGAACAGTGCCACAGAGAAGCTATAAACTAATTTATGTAAGAGAACAGATATAAACACGGAAATTCTTTTTAGCTGGTCTGTCAGTAATGCTTTGGTTGACAGGGCACGTTGCTTTCAAGCCATCTGATGCCATTGCTAAACATGCCAGTCTCATTAAAAATAGTGAATGAATTCAGTGGCTGAGGTCACTCAAGTACTCTGGCAGAGTCATTATTGAATTTCTACTAGTGTGATTACAAAGAGTGCATGCTCAGTCCATTAATTTGCAGCATGAAAACCAAAAATCAATGTAGTGCTACTTAAAACTCCTTTTGTGATAATTACCATCATGTATGCAGGTATACACATGGAAGGGGAGCATGTAAGCTACTGTTCCCAGACTTGAACAGGAAAGAGATTATCTGGCAGTTGGACTAGATGATTGTTGTAGGTCTCTTCCAATTGAAATATTCTATTCCATTCCATTCCATTCTATTCTTCTGAGCTGTATGTCAGACAGAATAAAGGAAAGAAGAATAAAAATTTATTCTAAACTTGGGGTGAAATTCAGACTGCAAAGGAAATTTTACCCTTTGCTTCAATGAAGCTAACATGTCTTCTGTGGAAATATAACTGGAACTGAAGTTCCTGGCAAGTGATCAAGAATTCAGCATTGATCTATCCAAAAAACTATCTACAACAAGCATCTCTGTTTTCTTTAATAAACTTATTTCCTCATGAAATTCCTAGCATGTTGGCAAAGTAACAATGAGAAAGTTGTAGGAGTTCTTTGTGAATGATAGTGGTACAAACTGGTATACGTTGTTTCAGCAGATCTACACTGATTTGTATCAGCTCTTGATACTTCTCATTCTGACTCTTCCAAGTAATAAGAACACATGGCAGATTTTTCCAGGTGAAAGTACTGAATGTCCTTAAGGAAAAAGTGCATTCAAAACCAACTTTTGTATAACATTGCTACTTCCATTTCATTTTTCATTCTTAATTTTGAAAGTATTACAAAAGAATATACTTACAGATCTTAATCATGCAATATAATCTACTGAAAGAAACAGAACCTCTGGGGTCTTATTTAGACAGAATTTGATGGATCATAATAATTTTTTTGAGAGCTCACAGACATCTACTACCTTTCAAAAGAGCAGCTCACCTCTACCTTGTTTGATTGCCAGGAAATATACAGCACCCTCCAAACCCTTCCTATGCCCCTTCCGATCCACCAATTCATGTTACAGAAACAAACTCAAACCAGGTGATTCATAGAAGCACTTGACACAGCAAGACAAATTGTACACTGATTTACACTTAAGGGACTGTAGCTGCACAGCCCTGAAAAAAAGAGGCTGCCTTTTAAAATGTCTATTTGCTGATATTCACCACTAAATAATAGTGAAGAAAACCAAGATCTTCCTTCATTTCCAGAATGTGAAATACCAGAGGTGTCCCTGCAGCCTGAATTGCAGATAAATTATGAGCTGTAAATAGAAGTCAATAGAGTAACTACTCTTTCTTGTGTAAGAGAGTTGTTCGTGGAGAACTGCAGTGATCTCTGATGCAAGCTAGGTTTTTAGACTACAGGAGTTTCTTTGTCTATAGCAGACACAGATTTTTACGTTCTAAGCTTGTAAAAGCATGTATTATCTCTACCTACTGTGTAAAATGTGCAGAGGGAATTGAATGGAATCCATCATAACAGAATGTGACAAGTCCTTGGTTTTGCCACGTTGTGTTATGTCCAGCTTGAATTGAATAAACTGTTGTGTTTGCTAATGATGCTCATATGCTGTAAGGTGTTTGCAGAACAGTAATGATGCTGCTTCATTCAGTCTGAAGTACTGGTAACATGGCCTATTAGTAGTTATTAGTAGCTATACAAATTAGTATTATCCCCATATCAGCCTGCTAAAGTTGCAGACATGCTTCACACCAGGGAATGGATCCATTCAACTATTTTCAGACAGAAACACAGAACTAACCAGAAAAAGGAGATTATTAATTTATTATTAAGAGTAGGAACTTGTCATAGGCTAGGACCCTGCTGCATATTGTGCAAATAATGAACATGCTGCCTGCTTCAGCAAACCTACTAGTATATCAGAAGAGAGACAGCAGATGGATGGAGACAGACAAGAGTGCATGGAAATACCGAAAAAAATACTAGAGAATTGTAGGACAGGAGCTGTGTTTGTTGGCAGCCCAGCTATTGCAAGCATTTTTCTAAAAAGATACCCAAAGAAGAGCAAGATTTTCTAAGTCCAAGATGTGTCTCAAAGAAGCAACACATTTGGACTAATGCACTAACACCTATCAGATCAAGTCTTCAAATTGTTTGAGTTCAGGACCTCATGCTGGCTTGGTATTCAAACCTATATATTTGTAATCACCAAACTGGATACTGCAAGTAAGTTTAAACAAACATCTCATGATTGTGTAAGGCTTGGTCCTGGTTTAAATTACAAAAGTGAGAATCAGTAGATTAATTTCATGCAACTCAGTAGAGCTGAACCAATGTAAAACTGGTGCTAATGAGACAACAGTTAGGTCTGCCAAGTGTTTATGAATACTCAACTTCCTCTATAAACCCTGTATCAATCTTGTAAGTGATTTTAAGTGATAATTTTAAAATGTGCTTATAAAATTATTTTTTCATTACAACTACCTCCAGCTGGAGGACATGCAATAGATGTAATGGCAGAGGCTAACAAAATGCATTTAAACTCATTCTGAATTTTAAAAAGAGAGAAAAAAAAAAAGCAATGTGTAAAAAACACCTGAGTTTTGTCTTTCTATTATATAGGTCTGGTGAGAGGTAAAATCACAAAAGACAGATGAGGCGGACTCTGAACAAGGAAGGCAGCAGGAGTAGTGTTTAACTATCCCTCACTGTAGGTATACAAGTAACAACACTTAATTCCATACACAGGTCAACTAGGAGCAGAATTTTGATTTGAACCCAATCAATAGCCAGGTGTAATGACTGGAGGGAGAGCTCTGCTACAAGCTGGAAGTTAGGAGCCCACCGCACCAGCAACACACTGTAAAATCCTTGAGTCAGTAGTTACCACGATCTGCTGGTTTCCTTACCAATCCTGCTTAACTTGTAAGACTTACAACAAAGCCTTAGCATCTATATAATAATTTTCCACAGCAGCCACCATTATTATATAACAAAAGAACGAAAAAGAGAAGATACCTTTCTCTGTACACATCAAACCTAAGTAACTTTGAGTGGAAAAGTAAATCTCAGTAAGTCAGTGCAGAAACAAATGGATCACCTGTCAAATATATTGTGCTTTGTCTAAGGGAATGTAAAGGTCTCAGATAAATGGTGATACTTTACCACTGTCAGTTGGTTAGCTGCTACTGATCTGACAGAGGCATGAGATGAGAAAAATGTTTTTAAAAATCTAATACTCTTTTACAAGATTGTGGCTTATTTTCCAGAGGTCTCCCCTGACCAGTTTTAAGCATCTTGAGTTCAGAGGAGTTTTGTTATTATAAAATTCTTCAAGCAGCAATGGTACAGAGGGCTTACATGTGTAAGAAACATATTTCAATTTGCTCTGCCGAATACTAACAAAGATCTTATTCACTTTATTCTAGAAAGGTTTGGCTTTTGGCGATTTTTCCTAAATTTTCTTCATTCTTTATTGCCTGACTGATTTATTTCCTCTGCTGTGAAAGTTACAGAGGAAAGCAGAGTTGCTTGGCAGCATGATGTGGTATTGCTGAACTCAGCTGTTTATGGCTTTCAGCAGATGTTTCTGCTTCAAAGACAGTGTGAGAAAAAAATGCACATGTACAAATTCCTCCCCCCCAATTCTGCATCTTTTGTCTCTTATCTTCCACTGCCTCTGAATCACAAGGAAGGCTGCATTACAATAGCTGCTAAAACACCCAAACCATGCCAACTTTCACAGATAAATAAGAGCTGACCTCACCCCAAATCAGAACTCATGATTTAAAGTGCAAAGAGAAAAAAATAACAGAAGTATCAGCCCATGCATGTGCTGCATCAGGAGATTTTCACAGATAACCTCACTATGAATTACAGTTTATGGAAATGGAAAGCAATGGGGATTGCTGTGTGCAAGGGGCAAGAACAGGGCAGCTTTTGGAAGAAGATGCAAGTGGGACAGCCAGCCTCTCCTAGTGCATATTCTGGGAGCTCAGCAAAACACATGCTCAGACGTAAGTCAAAGGCTGAAAAGTAGACCATATGTTTTCTAGTCACTCTCTGAGAAAGGATTAGTTTGTCAGATATCAAAAAATAATCTCACTCTGGACATCAGGAATTACAGTTATTATTGAACCCGTCTATCAATTTGGAATGGATATAAAGCTGTTGTCCCATTATTCCATGATTAGACATCCTACTCAATTTAACTTGTGGGGCTCTGCTCTATTTATGTAATAATGAAATAAAACAATATATCCAGTCTGACTGGGAAGCAGAGAAGGCACTGTCGGCAATAAAGACAGCTTTCTCAGCAAGGCTGGGTTATTGCATACATTGGCTAAGCCTCCAGCATTTGGTTTTGATAAGCATGTAAAAAGCTTTTCCAAACTATACAGATTTGCTGAGCAAACAAATCTGATGCTTTCATTTGGGCAAGAAATATGTGAAGAATGACCTTTTTCTTAGCGCTTCAGCCCTTCTGCTTCCCAATAGACCCACCAACTCCAAAGCAGACACAAAAAATAAACAGGAATTTATTGGAACTGTGCTGGAACTTCTGTAGAGATCATGGATAAATCTCATTTCATGCATTTTATTAATTAATTTCTTTTCTTGGAGAGAAAACTCATGGGAATGCTTTAGTTCTTGACTAACCACATTAAGTTTTATATAAAGACTAATCTAGTATTTTTGGAATGGTCAGAACTGAGTCTAACACTGGTTCTGTTGAAATTCAACATGAAAATTCATTTCAAACAACAGACTTTCAAAAACCTCATCTGAGATTATAATATCTTGCTTTGAATTTCAAACAGAAGAGAGTGTTGCAATACACCTGATAAGAAAGAAAATATTTTTTATTTAGTATCTTCTACAACTCTTGTGCAGACACTGCTGGCTTTCTCACTCAGGCTTTATGTGTTAGGAAATTGGTATTTATGCTGATGACAGGTTAAATCTAAACTTCTATTGAAACAATTGACTGATAAGAGTGTTGTAATTCATTTGGATTATGGTAGGGCCAACAGTCTAGCTATGGATCAGGGCCTCACAGTGGTAGATGCTAGATGAAAACTGGACACACGTATGTTGTTGCCATGACAGTTGCTTTAATTATTTCAAATTTTATCCTTCAGAACTTGCATTACTGAAAGTATTGAAAAGAAAGGGTCCTTCAGGCTTGGTGAGAGTCCTTGTCCATGAGGGCTCCCACAGAATTCTCTTTTCCTTAGTGCAAGTGAGATCTGCCCATTAAGTCGAAACCACTCAGAGCTCATCAGGTTCAACCAGCTGCCCTTCTCCCACAAGTACCCAGTAAGACAATAGGGTGTAAGGAACAAATATTCCCTCTCAAGCCAGTTTGTGCAGACACTTGCTTAGACACTGTGGCAGAGATAGTGAGGCAACAGCAACAGAGCACCCACCTCCTCCCTGCAGGCAGCCCACTCCTAAAGAGACATGAAAGACATTCTCCATCCTCACTCCCTGCCCAGCTCGGAGCTTTGATAAACACTACTGACATTCAAAGCAGCAGAAGAGGAGCCATATGAAAGGCTCCTTTGGGAAGCAACCTTCTAACCCCAGTCTTCTGTGCCCTAGAAAAGATATTGTTACAGGGCACACAGCTGGCTGATCCTCTACCATATGTGCAGATGTCCAGCGCAACTTTGGCACCTACGCCATACGCTGGAGACATCTGTGCCCTAATTTGACCCAAAGCAGGCATCCTAACATAAAGGGAAATCTTAAAATGCAAAGACAGCGGGCAGAGATAAATTATTTAGGAAATCAGATGAGAAAGGGTGGAGGGAAAGGATCTTTAAAACAGTAGGTGAAGGCTTAGCTATATTATTCCTGATGCTGTTATTGACAGTTATATGCATCCATTCCCATGTGTCATTTTAAGCAGACAGACACACATCACAAGAATGACTCACCTTGGAAGCTCTGAGGGTTGCACTGGTAAATTGCCAGCAGCCTAAAGGACAGTGCCTAAATCACACCAAAATATGCATGATGCTTAAAACAATATGCCATATCACTTGTTCATATGTCTCTCATAAATGAATGGAAGTTGTTTCTGTTTTGAGGTTTAATGGCAAAAGAAATCCACTTCATCCCAAAGCATCTCTACAGTTTGTACAAATCAGTTTTGCAGACACAGATGTGACCTCCTGAAGACCTACACAACTTCCCAAGCACCTACTACCTCAGCAGTGACATGTGCCATCTCAGCTCTGCTCCTGTCTCAGTTATCAGTCAGAAGGATAAACAACTGTAATGAAAAATCCTGATCCGTGAGCACCAAACCTCTGAGTCCTTGTGAAAATCGTGTCCCCTGCTCAGAGTGCAAGGTTCTGAGGTCAGCAGGCAACACTGCCACTCTGCTGAGCTCTGCAAACCACTCTGACCCAAAACTGTGCCAGGGGAAGACAAACCACATTCTAATAGAAATAATAACTACCCTGCTTGTAATGTGTGAATACTCTTGGTGTCCATGTATCGGGTGCAGGTTGACTGGCTTCAGGTACAGCCAGATGTGCACACCACATGCTTTACAGTATTTCAAGTTGGAGGCATGTTGCACATATACCCTTTAGTTTTATTTTTCAGTCACAAGAGAATTCATTTCACTGACATCCCTTGGCAGCATACGGTGCTGCCAGACAGAGTAGGGACCTGCACTGAATTGTAACAGCTTTGTTGCTTTCCTCCATGCCCCAGTGATATGAAACACAACCCAGTAACATCATTAGCTGTTTACATGTAAATGCAATGATACTCAGACAGTGTTAAAAAAAACAAAACCAAAACCTCACAACCCAAAAAAATGTTTGCATGTGCAGCGAGAGGGAATAAGTGATTGTGACTCACTCTGCAACATAAACATAACATCTGGAAGCACTCTTCTTGAGTCTGCCTCTTTATCAGACAGATGGCTGGAGAGCTGTAAGCCCACAGGCCTCTCAAAAGGTTCAAGGCCAAGAGGATAAAGTGCTACATCACAGCAGTTTTCCATTATGTCAGTTTTTCTAAATGTCTCTTCGTTCTCCCACACTCAGTTTCTCTACCCAGTTGACAGAAATAAAAAGCACTGGGTGACTCCATTCCTCCACAAACAAAGTACAACATCCACAGGCAGAAACATCAGCCCAGGAACAGACTGAAGGCAGCTTGTTCCAGCCCACTGCCAGGTTTGAAGGAGCACGAGGAGTTAGTCCCCTAGATTAGTCCCAGCCACCGCTTCTTAGTCCTTGACACCGCAGGTAGAGGATGCTCTGGCTTTGGCAGAGAAGCCAGCTTAAAAACTTCCCCTAACCCTCTTTGCTCCTGCCCTTAATCCAGCTTTCTCATCCCCACAGCTGGTGGGGTATGCAATGGGGAGAAAAAAAAAGTTGTTGAAAATTACTTAGGTTAAAAATAGCCTTTGCTCAGTCTTGGAACAGGTCTCATACCCCATGGTGGCAATCCAGAATAAACCCAGCAAACATGAGCCCTTTCACTGAAGCTGTTCTCAGGGTAGATGAGGTACATTATAAATCAGCCACACAAGCCTTAGGCTGGAATCAGAGGCAAGACTAAGATATGGAAATGGTTATAATAGTAACCAAAAATATCTCTTCCTCTACCCTAAGGACATATTTCAGATCTAACAGCTTTCCTCCAGAAACGAAAAACAAGGGAAAACAAGTGACCAAGCAGTAGTCTAAGACTTGTTTTCACTGATCAACACTGTTGTTATACTCACCAATAGCTACTTGAATCTCAGCACAAATTGCATTATGAAGCACACAAACATTGCTGATTTCAAGCTGTTTTCAGTTACTTGCTATAGCAGTAAAGTCTCTCTGAATAAATCTAAGAAGCTATGGCTCTTGGCTTTAGCAGCACAAATTCAAAGAGAACAAATGTTACTTTAAAAAGTAAAAAAAGCATGACCCATTTAAATTATCAAAATGTAATGGCAAACAATTATTGACGTGATGCATCGAAAATACATCCCTTGGTTTTTATCACTTATATAATGTGAAAGATATATTAGCTGCCAAGTGTATTCATACATAAACTGCTTGTTCCAAAGCCCTTACAATGTAATTATACCCATACACTAATGACAGCAGAAACATGAAAGAAAAGAAAAGCAACATGGCAACAAAAATGAGTAGTTTTATTGAGTATAGACATTTGTTTCCAGGGATACGAAGGGGAAAGAGTGCAATGATTCTCCATGTTGCATCACGGAGATTCCCAAGTAAAAGAGAGCACGTAGAGAAAGGCCCTAATTTCCTCCTCATGTACTTAACAACTCAACAAATCACTCTCCCCATTATGACCAGACTGAAGCCTGGATGCAATTTATCTGGCTACCACAAAATAGTTTGTAGGAGAGTGCTCCAATGTACTGAAAATCTATTATGAATTTAAGCAATATTCTGACTTACTTCAAAACCAACTGGGGACATGTGACAAGAAAAGGAGAGAGTCAAAATACTCCTGTTGGTTGCAACAGAGGAATAAGATCCAACCACAGAAGACCCTTCATTCTCCTTTCCTGCTGAACTATGCTAGAAATACGTGGTCGTGCAAAGAAAAATAACATACTATCATTTTCTTGACAAGCTGTGTGAATGCTCAGAAAGCATTTAAGAACTACAAACTTTCATTTACTTGCTTTTCAGAAGCTCTTTTACAAAGACAGTGGAAACCACCTCTCTGCTTAAATTAACCAACATACTTATGAGTTGGCTGAGTTTGCTGCAAGAGGTGAGCCTGTGTTGATGCTGCAACTCCAGAACAGTACCTCACATCTACGCTTGACCTTGCTACAGAGCTGCACATCACCCAAATGAACTGCACGGCTTAACTAGCCTGAAAAAGCTGGTGGCAGCACAGAGAGATCCCATTAGGGACTTGCAATTCTCAACCAAATTAAATTAGCTTAATAGAATATTTGTGCTCTGTGCAGAGGGCTCCAAGTGATGCTTAGAAACTCAGTAACTGTAATGCCCACTACATTGTATGCTTTCCCACTGGGATCTCAGTACACACACGCCGAGGTTTCCCTACCCAGCTCTTCCTTGTACACAAATATTTCACTCAAATCTAGGTTTGTCACGCTTTCGGAAGACAGTGACTATTTACATACACAAATGAAAGATACATCATTAATTAAAACATTGAGTTTTATTTGCATAATTAGTGCTAAAAATATTTTTATGGGTTAATGAGACTTCATGCAAATTGGATTGGGAAGATTTAATAACCTGACTATTCTAGTTTCGCAGTTGCAAATACACCCAGAGTTACATGCTGTTCTAAAGCCATGTCTTCCCTTTCAAACTGTTTCATTTTTTACTTCTGGCAGGCTCAAATTATATACATTTTTCCTTTCCCTTTACCCCCTCATAACTCTCCACTGAAAATCTCACTAACTGCAATGATATCCAGTGTAAATACATTGAATCAATGAGCTGCTCATGACAAGAGAAATTTCTGCACTTTACAGAAGTCTAATATTTTCCCAGCGCTCTGACTGGGCACAGAATACAAATAGTAAAATCTACTCAGGTTTCCTGTGCCTGAAGATAGTACAGACTGACTGCATGGAAAAGCAATAACCAACACAGCATCCACCGAAGATTTTATGATACTCTTCAATAAGCCCAGGTTTGAGGCTAATAATAAGTGCAGAGCTAGGGAAGCTTTGCTCAGATCTGCATGATGAGAATGCTCTGCATGGACTAATGTACAGCAGTGTTGTGAGGATTTGTTAAGATGATACCTAGCAAGAACAAAATAATTTTCACTGAAAGCAGCAATATGTGACTACTCTGTGCTGCAGACAACAATCATACTTACTCAAAAAGCATTGCTTTTATGTCTGTGGAACAACTAGACCAAGCCTCAGTAAAAGCCTATTAAACAGGCAAGCAGGCACTGACAGGCCAGTTCATACCAGTGCTCCCTGGAGTGCACTGCTTTGCCTCTGACACTTACCAGTGTATGGTTCAGCACAGGAACCTCCAGTTCTGGAAGAACTAACTGTTTGCAAAAGGGAATTCTTCTGTATTACATACAAGACACTAAATACTAAAAGGTTTGAATTAATGCCTACCAATCTCTGAAAGTTACAGTGGCTCACTGCAGAAGAATTCACTGCTTGCTTGATGAACCAACCACAGAGGCTGTGATATGTTCACAAAAACAAGGTCAAAACTATGAAGCCAAAAACTTATGTTCAGTAAAAACTTTTAAAATTAAGGATATTCATATTCATGCCAAAATGACACTACCTCTCCCCCCTCCCATCAGTGTAGGCCTATTCCATTCATTTTTTAATTTAAATTGATGAATTTTAATAACTGGAAACTGAAACGCCCTGTTATAGATCAGCAGATGGTACCATAGTTAATATAAGTGTCTCCAGATTTCCAGGCTACAGGTTTAATAGCTATGAGTAGTGGTAATACGAGCCCTAAGTCTTTCAAGCAATGAATGGTATCATGGATATAAATGAGTTTAATGTGCCGAGAATATGAGGTTTCATACCTGTTCCTTGAACTTGGTGCTATCCTCTGACAAATAACAGTTGTGGTCGAATGCTTTCCACCATTCCCCACCTCTTGTTTCACGTCCCACTGCCGGGGGTCACTTGTCTTTGCACTGAGAATATTTACACCTTTCTTCACCTTTGCCCTGTTGGAAACAGCAATCGCAAAAAGTTTACAATAGTGTCATTCAGGACTGTGATCTTCCAAATGTAGCTCAGGCATGGAAATCTCAATATATCTGTATTAATCTAGTGATGCTAATAACACCAGCAATAACTGTATGGAGGGTTAATTAAAGAGAGCACTTGCTTAAATAGGAGCATTTGTATAAAGAACTCCCAGCAAAGATGTTACTTGGGCACAGAACATTTAACTGCTGCTCTTCTGTTCTATTACAAAGGATCAGGAATGAGCAATAGAGATACTTATACAGCCTTTTTCTTCAAAAGACACCGAGGGACAAAATTCCACCAGCTCACTGGACTCACACAAGGCCATGAGTATGTGGGGAGCAGGATGCCAGTTAGAAGTACTGGCCTCTGTGAGCATCAGATGGAGAAGGCAAAGGGCTGCTTAGCTTCACACCACCAGAGCATGTTGTTCACGGCCCCTACTCAGCAGAAATTGGCTTAAATCATGGTGCAAAATGGTATTTTTCTAAAACACTTATCTTTTTGCATCTTTAGACACTGAAACACTTGAAAAATGTAGTCTTCAATGACTGAGAGTTTTTCAACAGTGAGACAAACCACAATTAATTTAAGACATTTGAAAAGAAACATTTTTTTTTCTCAGTATAAAGGCATAAGTGCTTAATTCTCTTTTGTAATATGAAACACCATGGAGCTTCACAGATTAATGCCTTGCTCTAATAAAACTAGCACAAACCTGATGCACCTCTAATGCCTTCAGTTGAATTACTCAGAAGTGAAAACAGAAAAAGTAAAGGGAGAATCAAATCCGTTAATGAAGATTCATTAAAGCTCTAAGTCCCATTAAATTTTTCAGCATGTTCCATTTCAAATACATGAACAATAAATAAAGGTTTCATTAATAAGAAAACACCACCACCAGTCTTGAAATCTGTACTAATCCATCAGTATGGTTTTGGCAGTATGTATTTTAGGAAACATTTGGATGAATTTAGGACACTGTTATTTAGCAACTGGAAAGAAGTAAAATCTGATCATTTAGACACTTTGTTCAGCTGTTTCTTGACATGGGCTCTGAAATGGCATAACATCAGTCAAAATGAGGTTCCTCATATTTGGATTTTCAAAAGAATTACAACTCTGTCAGCAGCTGCAAATTGCTCTTTCTACCATGTAGCTTGACATAGTCAATACCTGGGCTCCTGTTAATTAGGATGGACATCTTGTATGGCCAAGGTTAGTGGTAAAATACACTGCCAGAGGATGAAAGACCATGGCTACGATGCCATTTTGTTAATTAACTACAGTATGGGCATTAAGTTGAGTGGTTTTCATATATGCCATTATATAAAGCCCATTAACAAAAAAATCCCATCCCAGGGTAAAGCAGGCTGTGTTTAGTGAGAAAAATCAATGTTGTGATTGCACTTAGCACTGGAATTAGGGTATGAACAACCAGAAGATTGAACTTCCTCAATAAATATGCAGAAGCACAACTTGCAACTCTCCCTCTAGAAAGGGCATTGAGTTTTATATAACAAGGTCAATGGATGAATCAGAATTAAGTCAGACAGTACTGAGCCCCATACATTTTTAAATGCAATCTGTACACATACGCTAAAAATGTTTTCACTTAAATTTTTATCTACTTAGTGTTTGAGTGCTAGCAAGAAAAAGTCTATTTAATTCCTTACCAAAGATTTGTTGACCTTGTTGTGTGCTTGTCATTAAATATTAATTTCTTAAATCAATAGTGCCAATTTTTTACATAAAAATTTGGAAGTTATACTACCTCAATAAACCCTGAGATCAAGGATTTGGAGGCCAAATTGCTTGACAGTCTTCTGCATTGACCCACTTGATCTATGCAGTATATACACATTTAGCATATTTACTTGAGGGAGGCAGGTATGGTAAAAATAAATGGAGATGACAACAGCTGACTCTCCACCATAGTAGTAACTAAACCAAGGCCCAAAGACCTTGCAACAATAATCTCTGCAACGAAAATCACCCTTTCCTTTTTCTGGGTTTGAACGCAGACCCTGCTAAGCAAACCACGTACGTACGCACGAAACCTATGGGCAGCAGCTCATTTAGGTGAGCTTTATTGTCTTTGTGCTGAAAGTTAAGCACAGTTTTTGATCCTTTGACAAAAGCAGACCTTTCAGTCGAAAGATGAAAGAAAGACCATCATTAGGAATGGCGCAGAATACCAGAGGTCACCTTCAATCCCACACTGGATTGAGGACTCCATCTGAACTGGTTTTTGAAGCTTTATGAACACATGGTAGCCAGAACAGTGAGAGACTTTCTTGCTTGAACTTCTAAGGTTATTAATTCACAGCACAGGAAATCTCTGCTTCAGCTTTGTCTCAGAATGACTGTCTCTCTTTAAGTCTCTCAAATGGAGAATGAAAAGATTTTGCTGGCATGCAGAACACGCAGCATCAAAGACATTATAGCCAAAGTCTCCAGCAGCTTACCTAGAAATCATCACTTAATTTTTATCAAGACCAAATAAAAACATTTACTTACAGAATATGCATTTGTGTAAAAGTGCAATTTCCAAGCAAATATTTCACTTCCAAATTGAAGTTTTTAGTTGTATACAAAGATTTCCATTCAGTGCCTTATCTTCCTAACAAGTCAAACTTAGAAATGATGTTTCTACTTAATACATTCCAATAAACTACAGACGAAAATCTAGCTGTTCCATTTCACTGTCCTCAAATTACAGGAAATCTCAGCAGTATTTAGACACAATACTATACAGCTGGTAAAGACAGTAACTGAAAGGCCATTGAATCAGCAACAGCCAGAGCTGAAGCTGTGGCTTATGATTTCAGGAGCTCAAATTATAGTTTTCTATTTAAATTTAAATTTTAATCTTGTATAACTGCTATGACCATGGAAGGGTTCTGCCACCTGCAGCAGTGCTATAGAGAGGGCAGACTGCTGAATACTCCACACAGTTCTTCACATGCTGTATGATTTTGCTGACATGTGCTAGTCCTAGAGAGCATCACCTCTCTTATTCCAGAGGAAGTCATCCTCAAAGCACAGATCCAAGTAGGGCTGCATTGCCTGGGTGTGCTGTGATACAGATAAATAATCTACCAGCAAGGGAAGAATCTGAAGTTACAGGTAGGCTAACAGCACCTGGAGCTGATTAGAACCCCCTAGCTCTACAGGTCCCTAATTCCCTTTAGGCTGGCACTACCACCCCACTGACACAGTGGCAAGCCAAGTTGGTAGCGTTAATCAGTGGATGTCTCACTGCAAGATCAGATAAGCAGCAAGGTCAGTGCCAGGGAAGTGCAGAAGCACAAAGCAAGGGGTATAAGGAGGACCAGGGCAATACCTTGAGCAGCAGCAGGTACCTCTCACGTTGGGTTAGTGGTTTTGGCAAACTGCACCCCATGAGAAAGTTTCACTGCAGCTTGGGTAGACAAGGCTGCACTGAAGAATAAAAAACTAAACCAATACTAAATTCCTATAATCAGTGAGCTCCATAATATCTGGGATAGTTTTCCAGACATTAAACCTTCTGGTTCCTGTTAGACTTTTTTTTTCCAGAGGGTTATACTTAGCTCTGCATCTCCTGTGCTCCTCATAAATGCCATGCTATTCTCAGCATGCTGTACTTTGATCTGAGCGCAGTCTGGTTTTAGATCAGTGACCACTGCTTCGTACAGTCTCTTCAGCTCACATCTGTTGTCCAAGCTGCTGTGCTGGAAGACTTTTCTTTAGGAAGTATTTGAAACATAAATATTAGAGACAGATGCAGGTTCAGCCAACCTGGGGGGATTGGCACAGCAGTAAGGTAGTCCCTGAGTCGCACGAGCTGAGTGTGGGCATGCCAGACCTCACCAGAGGGAGAGGATGCTGGTGCTAAATCCTTTGTGTTTCCAAATGTAAATCCTCATTAATCTGTCAAGTTGGTGTTTCAGCTTAACAAATACTGACCCCTTTTGGTCAGCCTTCCCTGGAGCCTCAATGTTTCTTACAACTCTTTGCTATTCCTCCCTTAGTTGCCCAGACTAGTAGAAGCCCTTGACATTATTGACTGTAAAGGTCACTTTATAAGAAATTATTTTACTGTATCTCCCAAAGCCCAGGGAGCCTCTCTGGTGGCTTGTTTCTGGGCTGCACTTTACAGTACATCTCTAACCTTCCCGAGTTCTGCCAAAAAAATTTCAGCTTCTTCCTGCCATGATTTAAGTACACTCCTTTCCTTCTTTGTTCCCAGAGTAAATCAGGAGATTAAAGCCAGCTGCAGGAACCCATAAAACCCAGGCAGGAGACTAACCACAGCAATTAAACAAGATTTGTTTTATTAAGTAAATATTTTTCCTTTCATCTTTCTATGTGAAATTAGTTGCTAGATCTCACCACAGATCTGAATGAACAGGACAGACATCTGCCTGGCAAAACAATATTCATTAAAAGCCTTGTTGCTGGCTTTAGCTGAGAGGCCAAAAGCAGAACATAAGAATATGACCTGGTTAGCCGTGTCAACGCTTCAAACATGCTCCTTTAACTTGCAAAATACATGGACAAAGCACAACCAAGCAGTTGCAGCTCCGTTCAGGGAATATGAGGGATCAGGTATCAGACCCAGGCTTCCTGCATGACTCTGCACAAGCCACAGGAGCCCTGCTAGACTCTCTCCTACTCCAGTAAACAAATTTCCACCAGTGTTTACATGGCCACCTCTTTGCTGCAGAGGTTCTCACAAGACATATGCACAGGTAAGCAGCAAAAGAGAGCTATGTCTCAACTAGGGAATTTAAGTACTAAATTTATTAGGTAATAAATTACTGCTAATAGTAGTATTTCAGAATTTTTTCCCATTAAGGAAGTTAGTCCAAAGGGCCATCCATGCAAGAATTTTGTTTTCTTTGATTTATAGATTTACAACATGGGCTAATAGTTGGTAAAAGCCAAGATCTTGCTCCTCAGAGCATCTTTCCTCCTTCAGGCATTTTCTTTCTCATGGAGTATCTGGAAAAGGCCTTCAGGAAACAGTTTTTGTAAAAAAGGGCAAACACCCTTTAAAATGTCAAAACGGCTGATCTCTAGGTATTTATTTAGTCCTTGCTCTTCACTCCTTCCCCTTTTCCTTTCACTTCTCAGAACTAGAGTCTAGTCTATTTGAAACAGCTTCAAAAAATGCCATGTCATTAAAAAAAAAAAAAAGGAAAATATTTTACATTGAAAATGCAGTAATCAAATCCTTAAGAATCTCCAAACCACAAGGCTTCAGCTTCTTGAACATAGGTGTAATTCTGCAAGCAGCTGAGGTGGATTTCAGTGCTTCTGAAACCTCCTCTGTCAGCTGAGTTGTAATAAATTCAGCTTCCCCAAAACTGCATATTTTGGTGACTTCACTGTTCACCAAAATTATTTAAATACCTTCCATTGCCAGTGAGGAATCCTGGGATTAGAAATTGCTCAGGGGCTGATCTTTTATAGTGTTTCTTACATAACTGAAATGCCCTGAGACCCTAAGAAAATCAGCTGTCTTTTATTTCAATGGGAATAGGTGCTTCATATCCCTTAGGAAGCTTTGAAGAGCTCAGCTGCCAGACACAAGGTGGATGCTCTCAGATGTATTTTATATTTTTTTCCAAAAAAAAGAAATACAATGTGCTTTGGGATGTTCCAGTGACAAGAGTTCTTTGGTTTGCAAGATTTCTGTGGTTAGCTCTTTGTTAGCATTACTAGTCCTCTCAAGGTGTCAGGTATCCCATTATTTATTTTAAAAGAAAAGGAAAAAGAGAAGCTTGGATGCCACTACTGAAGCCACTTTAGTAATTTAACATCCTAGTATATCTCATGGCAAAACTGCTTTCTCCAGCACTGAATGTGAATAGCACTAGTTAAGGGATTACAGGAAAGGCAGAAGAAAAATTTATATATATATAAAAAAAAAAGCAGGAGGGAACTACACAACATAAAGAATCTGCATTTGTCTTCCAAGCTGAGAGAAAACCCAATCTGAATTTACAACCTGCTAACATTCTGCCTCCAGCAAAGATAAACACTGTAAACTCCTGACGTTCACAGAAGCTGTCATGGAGCTGCTACTGCATTTAACTCCAGCTCCTCCTGCTTTTAGAGAAACAAGCCCATTTCAGCCCAGATATTACTGAAGTGTTCTCAAATCCACTGCTCTGAGTATTTAAACCTGAAGCAGGCACACAGGAGCTCAAAACAGAAGACAGCTCTTGCAATGGCTACTGGAAGCCCTGCTTGGCCTCTACCTTGGTTAATTGCATTTATGGAGCCACTTAGGTGGCAAACCCACTGTTACTGAGCTCAAATTAACAAGAAAGGAGACAAGATGGTCCAAGGGAGAAGAAAGCAAAATCATGCACCAAATAACTCCAGTTCAGCATACACCTTCCTTTCCTTACCTCCCCAGTCCTTAGCTTCAAGAATTTCATAGCAGTTGTCACCAACTCCCATAATTTTACATGAAGTATTGCAGGATTTAGATACTACTTTCTTTTAAGTCTCAGCTCCCAGAGTAATTTGGAAGGAATCCTCACAGCTATTAAGAAATAGGGAAGAGGGAAAACAAACCCACAGAATAAATGTTTTAAATAACAAGAACCCTGTATTTGTTCTTTTTGTAATCTTTAACATTTTTGTAACACTTGAGGTTGGCATCCCAAAATACAAAAATTGATTCCCATTAGGAAGGACAGAGGTCCCCTTGTGATCTGTCCAAGTATTGCACAGAAAGATCTTCTTCTCCGAGTTTACAATATAAGTATTAATCGGCAGATAAGAATATAGAACTTGGATGCACAAAAACACAAGGAACAAGACTGCTCTTTCCAACCCTCTTTTCATTGCCCTTTACCTATTACTTACGGAATCAGCAAAAAAAAATATCTGAGGTTCATAAGAAATGCAAGGGAAGCTCTTACTGAGAAAACCAAAGTCTTATAGTGCCTGAGAGGTGTTTGCAGTGGCGCTTTAGAACTGCTGTACTCCTCACATTAAGCATTTTAGATGCTTAACCTTAACTGACCAGGGGACAGTCTGAGTTTGCAGTTTTTTATGACTCCCTGACCCCTTTCCATTTCCTTAAAGAGTGAATGAGTAGAAAGGCTCTTTTATAATTTGAAACTCAAAATAACTATAGGGTACAAGTCAAAGATCCATCTCATGGACTCTGCAAGGAACTGGAAGTTGGTGCATAATCACCTGTAGGAAAAGTCCCTGAGAAGTCTTTCCTATGGGATCAGTATCTGAGCAAATGCTCATATATAAATTCCTTATACAAGGAAACATTGGACACCGTGCTGTCTGCTCTGCTGTCTGTTGAAAAGTGAATTGGAATAAGCATCTGTCTCACACCGACACAAGCTTGCAGAGAGAGGCAAAAAAGAGACAGGGATGGGTGTTGAGTAAACAAAAACCTACAAGGGTGAACTGAGAGTGTAGATTCAGCTGCACATGCTAAATACAAACTCATTGCCTTCACAGTTCTATTTTACAAGACCAGAGACACCTTTTCCATAAGTAAATGTTTTGGGATTATATTCCCTACTACATGCAGTTTCTATTATTACAGTACGATCTCTAAGTGCCTATTTGTGACATTCCCCCAGCTGGCAGAGCAATAGCAGTGCTGAGAAAAATCCTTCCTGTTTGCAGTGGTTATTAGGATTATTACTTAGACCCCAAGTGACTTTCTGAAGTAATCTTCCCGTGCAGTCCCTTTGTGTTTTTAATCCCATCTGCACTCCCCCTTCAGCAGCTGTTACAAATACAATTTCACCATCAGCCATGCAGCTAGGAGGCTTGGGCTTGCTTTTCCCTTAGAGAAATACAATATTGCTGAGATCAACTGCTAGAAAGAGGAAGGGGCAGGTGTCCTTCAAACATTAAGAGAGGAGCTGTTCAGTCAAATAATTTTTTCAAGTGTTATATACTGTACTAGGTATTTGTACAAGCAATGAAAGAAAAGACTGATTATCAGTGGGTTCATCCCCAAGGTGCAGCACTGGCTCTTTTGTACTCTAATTATTCTAAACTTAAGTTGTCTCAAGGATGGAGCATTTTACCATTGCCCTGAAGAGAATTCCCTCCAGACAGCAGGGAGTTTGCTGACTGCGGGTGCTGTAACAACATGTGCTTCCATCCATTCAGTCCTGCCTCTTCTCCCTCTCTTTTTGAAGTAGCGAGAAGCACCAAACAGGGGGCAACCTTTTGGCATAGATGAGTACCAAAACTGCCAAGAAAGCAGAAAGACTGCCAAGAAAGATAGCTGTAGACTAAAACAAGAATTATGGCAATATGTTTCCTTTATATCCCTCGTACCATGACTCCAGTATTTGGTAACAGCTCTCGCTTTGCTCATCGTAATCCTCAGACTTGTACTTAGTCACATTAAGGCACATTAACACTGCTGCTATTCTTGATTTTGTTTCAGAACAAGCACACCTTGTGTTGTAATCAGGATGCAAGACTCTGATAGAAATGCTACAAAGATGGTCTAAGGAGATACAGCAGACAGAACTGCTAGCTTTTATGTTTGGATTGAGTCTTAATCTAGTAAATGCTGGCAGTGATCTGTACTACAGCCTCCAAATTGGGTTCTTTCATGCTTTACATTTACCTAGCAATAGCACAAATCCTTGTGCCCTGAGGCAGTTGCTGGCAGTTTGTGTATTTAGATACAGATCTGAAGCCCCTGAGACTTCAGTAAGTCAGCAAAAATACTCCTGCTGACCTCAAGGGTCTTGGATCAGATGCATAAAGCACACATGGGTTTCCACAGGGTCACCACCTGGCCTGCCGGAGCCAGTAGGCACTGTCAGCAGGCAGGGCATGTGATAGGAGCTCATGTGGCTCAGGAGTGAGAAAGCAACGCTAATAAATTATGGATGGGATGTGGCTCAGGGAGTTCAAGTAATGTAAAAAAATACTGTCATCCTCCTGCAGGTTCTTTTATAATCTAAACAAATATTTCTCTTTTTTTTTCCCAGAAATGACTGAGTACAGAGACAGACATAATTTTCTAATCATTAAGAAATACTTCAAAGCCTGGTGGGTTTTACCCTGTATGTGCAGACACACTTGTGCACAGATACATACAGAGAATAGTTCATACACAAACTTTCTTGTTTACCTCCACTTCGTCTTTTCCACACCTGTCCCTCCACATTTGCCTTCTCTTGGCTTTGTAAACCTCTGCATCTCCTCTTGTAATACTCCTTTTTCACCTCCCTCACATTTATTTTCACCTTCCTATTTCATTTAGAAATTTGTCTAAACCAGCCAAGTCACCACTGAGTTATGATTCTAATTCCAACCCATCCTTCCCTGAACTCATTTAGGTGCATTGAAAGGGCACCTGGAATCCAGCCCTAGATCTTCAGCTTATTTGACTGACCTCAGTTTGCAGTTGTGTCACATCACAGTGCAAAGGCAGTTATTTTATTTTGTTCCCCAAAAGAAACATAATGCCAAAAAAAAATTATACAGTTGTTTTCAATAAGCATGGACTCATGGCCAGTTCACTGAGGCTGCCAGATGATAAAAACACAAACAATGAGGGGTCCTCTTTAGACTGGGGAGTTTTCATGTCCAAAAGTACCTGCTAAAGTAAACGAAACATTTCTCTCAACTCCTACAACACTCCTTAGTGGAGGAGCTATGTCTCCATCTCCAGATTATGACTGCTGTCCCTCCTAATCAGTTACCTACTCCTCTTCGGGACACTCTGCTTCTGGCTTTGGGATACACTGTCAGTCCTGGCTGGATCTAAATAGCCTTGTATCCCAACAAAGGGAGCCCCTTTGAGTCTGTCCATGTTAGATAAGTAGGGACCAATTCCAGTTACAGAAAACCAAGAATAAAAAGTGACTATAAGAGAAACGAGCCTGTCCAGCTGTAGGACCCTTACACCCAATGGATTAATTACAAGACCTTGGGCAGCAAGTCGCTTGGAAGTTGCTCTCCCTTTCGTATGTTTGTTTTGTCTTACTCCAGGCTCAAGTACCTAATTGTTAACAGCAATTACTGCTGCAGAGCATCTCGACCAACTCTGCCTTCTCTGCCCACATAGTCACAGCCACCTTTAACACTAATTGCAGACTATCAAAGAAAAGGCTTTTCCTATAGAAACTCACCGGCAAGAAAGAAAGCGAGTAAGAACTGCAATCAAAATAAAAGCATGACTTGACACTTCTTTTAGAGGTGGCACTGTTTGCCCTTTCCGAAAGGCTGAAGTTTTTGCATGGAGGTGCCATTGCCTTAGGAGTGAGCAGGCAAATGTTTGTGCGTTAGAAACCACAGGGCTTCTGTTGATTGCTGTACAGTTACAGGACCAGGCTTTACACCTTTAATGAACCAAGCCCATTCAGGACATCGATACTATCTCAACAACCATTGCTGGACATGCCCCAGGGCAACAGTTCCCTTGGGCTATCATCAGCCACTTCAACAAGACCTTTTAAGGACCCCCGGGTTTTGTTTTGTTTTGAGGCGGAGCCTGCACTCCAGGACAACTATGGACTCTTCAAGCCACAATGAACAGGGTGAAGTCTCAAGAGGTCAACAAACTGCTTAACATACTGCAGGAGTCAGCGGGAAGATTCTGAGATGTATCAAAAGAAAACCAACAGTCGGTGAAAGCCAGGGGCAACAGCTTGTCCCTGGATGTAGATGTTAAGGCCATGATATCATGGTATACTTAAAACAAGATAAAACACCTACAAGATAGATCAATATATTTATAACTCTCATTGTATTTATTCCATCTCTTTGTGAGGATTCCAAACCAGCATAAGTCACATTCCCTTTATCATCTCCTGGGGAGTTGTTTTTTTTTTCCCTTGATGACTCTCCCAAAAGTCATTTCCATTCATCCAACTGCAGCCAGCTACTAACTGCGGGGATGAAAATCATTTTGTTTCAGCTTCATACAGCAGAAATGCACTAAACCTAAATAGCATATGACAGGGCACAACACAAGCACCTGATTTAGGGTTGCACAGGCTTCAGCAGCAACAAAGGATTTGCTCTCTGAAAAATGCTGAAGCAGCTACTCCCAACACTGCCTGTATCAGACTAATAACATTCGAAATGAAACGTTGCATAAACAAGTGCATGCATGGATAGGTGAGCATACACAGAGCATCCCCTGCAATCAGACTTGAAGTGCTGCTACAGAACCTCGATTGTGCCCTCGGAAGTTCTCCAACCTCCTGTGCTATTTCTGTTTATAGTTACAGCCATCTCTAGAGACAAGAGTCTCAGGCTGTGGAGATAAGGTTGGAAATGTCATGAGTACATTGGAATAGTTCAAACAGCAGTCACTGAACAAAACCAGCACTTCTATATACCTTTATATGTCCTCCTGTTGCTTCCTTCAAATTTGGGGGCACCTGGTTCCTAAGTTCCAGATGCTCAGGACTGGCAAAGTTGCTGTGCATGATTTTTGGGCCAAAGACCAAAGAAAGGCAGTATGGGCTTAACAGTGATCCTCCATTCCATTTCTGTGCTATTCTGCAGACTACTAGAAAAACTTGGGCTACAGGCCTGTTCCTGTTCTACAAGCCTGTCACTGTGAGGGATGTTTTAGCACTGGCCCCTACCTACTTGAAAGCTGATGAGGTTGCTGAGCAGCCATGGAGGGTGATGGTACTGGACTTGCACATTACATATGCCAGTCTATTTAATGCTTTAGCAAACCTCTACCTGCCTCTAAGCCATTCACTTCCTTATTTGAAAGGCCTTAGATAAAACCACTAAGAGTTATGGGGTATACAACAACCAAGGATATTGAGAAATGACAGGCACAAAGAGAGGAATATGAATAATATACAGAAGAGGCCATTATTCTATGTACTGAGGGAAAGTGTTCCTGCTCCTTGGAAAACGAAGGATTTATCTTCCCCTGATCAGAGGTGACAAAGCTAGAATGCTAATGCTAGAAAAACACAGGGAGGACAGGAAGAAGGCTGCCAGCAATTTCACTTTGATTTCATCAGCCGATCATGTAATTATACATTTATTTTTTTGTGAGCAGCAGACACTTTCACACTCGGAGTATCCCAGGGGAGAGACAAATTACTAAGCCTCACAGATCTTTCTGCAAAATTCCACACATATTTCAGACAAGCAAGACATTGATGTTCTCGATCTCCTGTCCTTTAGGCCTGACACAGCTCATGTTACTGACTTTAAAGGGGACAAGACTGGCCATCAGGTACTAAGTCTCCTATCAGTGACAGAAGTTTCATAAAGACATAACTCAGGGCCAGCTCTGATTCTGCCTTGCTGTGGGTGATAATCAGGTCAGGCCTTTAGTACCTAAGCTCTCTTAAAACTATAGTGCTTTCTCTCCATCTATCACTAGGTTTTCTATTCTCCTGATGAATAAATATTAACAGCACAGTTCCATTCTATGGAGCGAAGCTGCCATGGAGTTAATATGCAGAAAGTGTGCCAGCCTTGCAATAAACCAGTATTGCTGTGGTGTAACACTGAACTAACCACAGTAGTACACTGGTCCAGAAGATCATGTGTGACTTCATTTTATGTTATATGCTGAGAGGTCATTTTCCACCTTTTTATGATATTTTAAGGCCATCCTTTCAGCATATAAAAAGTAGCAAAAGAAGATGAGACAGACTATTGCAAATGTTTAATTATTGTTCCTGAAAGCTAGTGGTAGAAAGTATCTGAAAAATATCTCAAAATTAATGCTAGATTAAATACTTAAATTTGGTATGTAAATTTAGGATACCCACCCTAGCACCAAGTAGATATATATCTGAGATACAGGAGTGGTCTGCAGGATTGCCTTCATCTGCCAGCTGAAATACAGCTACTAAAGTCTGCTTTTAGTTGTCATCTGGTTTAGTCTTTCACTACCAACCTGCTCTCTCAATCCAGTGTTACTAACTTTTAAGAACCTCTGCTCTCCTAACCCTTGCTAATTGCTAATATTAGCAATTTTAAAAGAGATTTCACTGCAAGTGATTCAGAAAATAAATACTGCCCTTCCCAACCTGCTTCTACTCCTTATCCCATCAAAATGATGAATTTCCACATTGACCCCTGAAAACTCTTCAGTACTTTGGAATTTTTTTGAAAATAGATGCTTATTTTTGCCTTTTTGTGCAGCCCTTCTACATGGAACTTCCCAGCCCCTGTTTGCACGGGTGGCATTTGGAAGACCAATGACCTATTTTTTCTTTTTTATTTATACCTCTGCTATTCACAAAGCGTAAGGCCCCAGGATGAATGCATCTTCCTCAGTGCACGCCAGATCCTCTGATAGCTAATGATGTTTGTCTAAAGCTTCTGGTAAAAACGAGGACTGGGAGCTGAGCTGCAGTAATACCAAGGGTAATGCGAGGTTCACAAAGGCAATAAATCAATCATGTGAACAGTAGGGGGGACATTTACTTTTTAGTGATAAGGCAGAGAGTTGAAAACTGGGAGATTATTAAATCATTAGTGGATGGGAGAGGGTTTTAAAAGAACAAAATTGTTGTATTTATGCAGTTTTATTAAAACTTTTACAAATTAAGTCAAATGCAGGAAGAAAAGCAGGGAAATGGTATTTTTATTCCCTTACCTGAATAATCATAGTATATTTTAATTATTAGGATTTGCTCCCAATATACAGGTTAAATGAGGCTTTGTAGCAGCAGTAAATAATGTGAACCTTACAAAAATATGAAGTCACCTTGCAGAGGCAGAACGAAGCATGTGAGCTGATCTGTGCCTTCTTTATTGTGATTTCCATATGAGAATGAAAAGGCTGCTTTCACAGACAAGGCTGAGGCCTTCAGGCACAGAGTCTGAAAAATAACACCGCCTTTTCATTTGTAATATGAACAAATTTAATGTAGAAGCTATTGATGGAAAATGAACACAGAACCTCACATTTCTGTTTTTCCCAGGGTAGAACGGCACTTTAAGTCACAGGCTTTATTAATGGAATAAGTGCATTTATCTTTTACAGGCCTGAAAAATAAAGCACTCAGAAGTAACATATGGAATATGCCTCGAGCGAGAGACTTTCTTATGGTATTGCTGTAATTTTAATAAAATTGAAATCATGGTGTGAGTGCACATGTTCCAGTAAAGTGTTTCACAGGGGGTGGCCTAAAATAGAGGCATGCAAAAATCACAGACATTTTTTTATAATCACTCTAATCTGAACTGTTTAAAACACAATCATCTGGGATCCCTAAACTCATGCGATGCGGAGTTCTTTTTGTTTTCTGCCAAGTTATCCACTTTTGAGTCTGTGCTTTCAAGTCAAATTCTTGGGGAAATTTCTCTGAGTTTCCTCTGCAAATATAAGGGCTTGAAACTTCATTTTATAATGGGAAGCTGCAATCCTCCTGCCATCCCACAACTTCAGAAAACAGAAATGCCCAAGCAAACAGTTTCACTCCCATTGTGTCTATTTTGATTTCAAACTCACAGTGTCAACAGTTTGTTTCACACTTACAGAGTGGCTGATTGAAAACCCAGGCAGGGAGAGAAGGGGAGTCTCTGAAACACTGTAGAACAGGAATGTTTTGCAACAAACAGTTGATACAACACCAAACCATGTAGAACCCATCAACTCTTATTTCAGCTCTTCAGTTACACACAACAATCCACAGGCCCTAGGGATACTGCCTTTGTAATTTTCCCTACAAAAATTAAGAAGGAATCAAATGGATACTTCTCCAGCTTCAGTTTGCACTAGGAATTAGGTATCACATGAAACAAACTTAAGTGGATACATTTCTTTCAAGCCAGTGAGTTGACAGCTCGTGTTTTGGTTTAATTAGATGGGGTAGGAACTGAATAGCAACTAAGGGAAGAGGACCAGAGCATCTTCTCCATGTGTTGAACAGAGCCACATTTCTCATGGTGTATTCCTAATTTTTTTTTTCTTTTTCTTTCTTTTCACTGTTAGTATCAGACTTCTCAAGAAATATCTAGTATGATTCCCATACAATACAAGCATCAGGAGCTTGTGTTTATACCATATGTGGCACCTTATGCAAAACACTTAGCATCAACAAACATGTCTTGTGAATTGCAAAGTATAAAAAATTTCTATTCTCTAAATGTTTCGGCAGCAAAAAATGTTTTGCATAAATTCCAGATTTGGGTACATATCACTGTGTGAAAGGACACGTGGTTCTTCTGAATCTGAAGCAGAAATATAATTAATTAAATGGATGAGACAATGGACAACAAAATTTAATAAGCCAAGTTGCGATTAATGTCCTGTTCCCTTCCGAGAATTCAGGTAATGAATCTGATTTTACACTTCACGTTTTCAACAGTGTCTGCAGAGATAAAGTAATGGAATGTCCATTGCCCTGGTGTAAGATTGACATATTCTCATAAAATGCTTTGTGATTGTATAAATAGCATTGAACAAGCTCAAATCAAGAGCATATAATAAAATGTTCATGGACACCTCATTTTTTCTATTCAGCAGGAAGCAGCAATGCAAGCAGAGAACTGGAGGGTATATTAAGAGGCATTTATGCATTTCAGCATTTCTGTCTTACCTGAAAGTGCTTGATAAATCTAATGCATATAAATAAAAAGGAGAGAGAATGGAGCACAGGTGACCCTTAGTGCTGATGCTGACTTTTCATTGCTAAGGTTTGAATTCAAATATGGTCAATATTAATATTATTTGTACATTTGTTTATGATCCAAGCCATACTAGCACTGTCTGTAGAAGGCAGGCAGCTCAAAAAGGCTGAATGACTTATTCAAGGTCACACACTAAGTTGAAAATAAAGGAACAGAACGCGTAACACCTGATTTCCTTTCACATGCTGTCTTGTACACCATGAAATCTAAAATTATCAAGCCTCTGGTTTGTATATTTGAGTTGGGAGTCTGTCCACTTACAGCAGGAAATATCTCCTGTTTATTGGACTCTTCAAGCAAAGGTCAAAGAGCAAATAAATGACAGAGTTAAAGCAAGAGCACTCCACTTTTGGTTATGAAATGCTTGGGTGAGATATCACCGATAAAACTTAAAGCTTCCTTTCAGCACACTTCACAGCCGTGTAAACAGATAAAGGATTCCAGGTCATTTCCCAAACCAAATGTGCAATCCCAGACAAAAACAAAAAGTGAAAGTTGAGCTTTCTGATAGCTCTATCAGTCCCAAATATTTACTTATTTTTTTGGTTACAATTGATACTGACATGGTAATTTTCTCTCTTATTCTGCAAGTTACTCAATGTATGAAACTGTCAGTCCTTCGTGACACACACAGTAACTTTTGTAAGATGAAGATCCAAATTGTTTTTAGTGTGACAATGTCAAGTATTTTGTGAATGTAGCTGGATGTTGTAGCATTTCCAAAAAAGCTTTAAAAATTGTGCAGTCATTTCCCCTCCCCATTTCAGGATGGGATAAGCTTAATGAATGGTGCAGAACTGCATTAGAATAAGCCCAAGCTTGTTTTTGATGAGCCTTTAATTCATCTGGAATGAAATTCCTCCCTTCCACCACCAGCCTGAAGCCTATTCACCATTTAAGTCTTAAAAATAGGATTAGGGAAGTTAAGTAGTACAGAAGCTTTGCATTTTGCATCTAGTTTCTTAATGACTTTTTGCATTAATGGAAGTGAGCATTACAGCCAAGCACACGAACTTCTCAACAGGGCTGTGTCAAGCCTTTGGAGCTGACAGTTCCAACCACAAAGAATGCATGACCTCCCCAGTGCTGAGTAGCAAAATGTTGTTTGCTGTTGTGCTGAGACAGGATTTGAACCCAGATACCCAGAAGTGAAAGTTTAAGTGATGAATTTTTCCTACCTTTTCATTATTATAGGGAATTTTCTAGCTTTGTTGTTACTCAAAGTCAGTTTTAAATAGCTTGCTATATACTAGTAAATGTGGATGTTTAAATAGATCTAACTTAGAAGCAATTGTTGACAGTCTCAGCAACTTAGATCACATAAACAAAGGTTTTTAAGAGAGAAAAAAGAACATCCCACATTAATTAGCAGCTATTTACTCCTTTTAATAAGCAAAAGCAGAAAACTGGAAGCCATCCCATCATCACAAACCACGTTTATTTCAGACATCCTGCTGCACAAAAGTTTACAAACTATATTTCTTGGCACTTTATGCATTCACGTAGGCAGACTTTCATCTAAGGATCTGAACACAGCGTGCAAGCATTAGCTAATTAGATTTCTTGCAACCACTATAATATCAGAAGCACTTAGAAGGGAGATAAAGGTAGGGTTAAACCACAGAACCAGGGCTCAGGAGATGTCTATCAAACAGAGCTCTACCACAGGCTGCCCATACAACCGCTGGAGTTCTCCTATGCATTAGCTCCATCACAGCATTTTTTCCAGCTGTCCTAGGTGGGGGTGTTTTCCTGTAGTATCGCATGCCCGGAGGCATGAGTCACAATCAAAACACCAGACCAACTGGTAGGAGGAGAAATTTCTACCTGCACATCAAGGTGACAAGTCCAAAAGACACAGAGTGCTGCACCATGCCCAGAGAGACAAAATGCTTTCTCTAACTTGCCCAGGAGTCTGCAGGAGAGCAGCAAACTGAACCCCTGTTTCCTAGGTCCTTACGTGCCCACATCAGAAAGTCCAGAATGCTTTGAATTTGTCACATGTATACAAATCACTTGTGCAAGTACATCCTGACTAAGTTTGGTACGGACAACATCTGACACTGTGTATGCATAATGTAAAATCTGCACAGGCAGAGTAACTGTCCACCTAGGGTGCATGAAAAGCTATTAGGAACCACCTCTTGCCATTCATACATTCATACATTCATGGCAAAGAAAGCAGTAGGTATATGGAAACTTGTAGCCTTGCACTCCTGATTAGTCGAGAGGAATTGTATACCTAATCCCTTAAGTGCAGTATCAGCTTATTGTCATTATATCAAGTTTGCAAATTGTTAGGAAATATTCTTCTAGGAGCCAAAATATAATACAAAATAATCTCTCTAATTTGCCATTCACCGAAGATGAGATGTCAAAAAAGGAGAAGTGAAGGAAGGGGACAGCTAGGAGAGGAACAAGGTTGTCTTAGTTCTCTTCTTTAACTTAATGGAATGTTTAAGAAGAAAAAAAAGAATAATTGCAATCTGAGAATAAGGAGGTCTAGTCTCCAAACCAGACATATGTCTGCCTCTCATTAGAGTTCCTGGGAGATACAAGCAAGCATCTGTCAGGAGAACCAGACCCTATGAAAAAGTAAGGATATAAAATCCCAGATCACTTCAGAGAGGCAATAAAAACAATATGGAAAATTTATAACAATCCGATGTAATTGTTCAAAGGTAACTGCTTCAAGGACTCTTATGAGGCTTGTAAAGGCATTTCAACTGTAAAAAGGCACACCATTTTTAAGATGGGATAGTTTAAAGCGCTATTTGACAGAGCTTTGCAGGAAAATAGGATACTGAAGATCGTGTTGTTGGTTGCTGACCTGCTAATGTAAATTTAAAGAGAAACCATTCCTGCTAATAAGATATTTTTTTTGTGCAAAACATTTTTTAAAAAGAAAATCCATTAAATTCTTTAAAATTCAGTAGTTAAATGCTAAAAAACAAGTCGGCAGGTTCTAGACTGACAGCTTTGTTTGGCTGCGTGCAAGAAGACAACTACTGTCTTGATCTATGACATTTTCAGAACTTCATGAAAGAAAAGTACAACATCCATACTGACCTGAGTACATTGCTTGGCACGCTTATAGTTCAGAATGCTCATCTTTGATCAAACGGGTCAAGGAAGCTATACATTATATATATACTTGGGGACTACGAATAATGTTGTCCAGTCCTTTCTCTGTTATTTACTCACCTTGCAACCAAGATTTTTAACCTTTTCATGTATTGGTCTATCCTTTAAGTAGAACAAGCATGAGCAAATTTTAAATACAACAGAGTTGCACCACTAAGGCTTAAAAGAATACATTTAATTTTTAATCAAATTCACTATAATTCTGCCTAGCAAAAATCTGAAACAATTATCATTGTTTGCGAAGAGTCCAGGCTCTTCTAAATTCTATTATATTCTTGGAAAATGTATTACCACCTGAAAAGTAGTTTTGCAGGTCTATTCTATAGGTTATATATAAAATAATTCCTAGCTTCGGGAGATTTACATTTAAGATATTATTTTTCCCTTGAAAGCATTCATTTTCCTCTGAACACCCTCTTAGAATATTCAATTACTTCAGAAATTTTCTCTGTTATTAACAATGTACCATTTAGCCTCATTTTTGTTTTAATCATAACAGAATCAGGCCAGGTGCCTATGCCTTTATCTGATAAATGTCTTGCTTCAAGATATGAATAAGTAAATATTAGCAAAAACCAGCACAACAACTACTTATATTCAAAAAATAGCAATAAATACTGTGGGGTAAAATATCCCTCAACGGGAAAGAACATCAATACTGAAGGCATAAAACATACAGTGGGTCTCTTACAGCATGTTTATCTGCAGTAATATAGTTGTAGTGCTTACTTGTTTATTCCTCCTTTGAATTTTCTGAAATTACTGCTGGAAAAGTTAAAGCCAAAAAGGTAATTACAATCACCAAACCTTGCCATCAATGATTCATAATAAATGGAGCAAGCCTGTAAATTATAACAGCTTAAATCAAGCTCAGGCCATGGAGAGTAACATAAACTACAATTATATTCTTTGGCCAAGCCACAAATGATGGGGAAGCAATATAGTTGCTCTCTGCTAAACAGCCAGTGTGCTGCAAATTAGGTGTCAAGGCGTGCACATATTTTGGTGAGCCTTCGACAGCATCCTTTGCTGCCTAGTGAGCAGGGACCTAGGATGATGCACGGCGTGCTGGGACATGCAGGCACTTGTTTCCAGCTTTGGGAATAGGCACTATGAATACAAAGATTATGCAGGTGTATTCACCAGGGAAATTGAAGGAGCCTTTGTCTCTCCACCAGCACAAGTTACTGATGTGGTCAAGGCTATGCAGTTACCTCTTCACCAGGGTGCAGCCCAGATGCACCAGCCTGGTCTTACCAGGATACTGGGAACCAGAACTCCTGTGTGACAGAGAAAGTCCTGGACAGCTAAGGATCACTGTCCCAAGGGGCTTTCCAAGGAGACAAAAGCCTGTCATTTATCTGCTGCAAAGTGAGGCTGCAAGTGTTGAGTTTTAGACTGAACTACTTAAAATTAGAAATACAGAGAGCCAGAGAAAAGAGACTGAGATCATTAAATCTTTATAGGTACCTTAAAATTCTATTGACAATAAGTAATAGAGAGGGAAAAAAAAAAAAAGATGGAAATGTGGCAGCCAACAGCCATTGCATTGCAGCTGAAAAGCAAGAAAGGGTCAGTTTGCAAAAATTGCTGGTAATTCCTGGTCTGACTTAACTTGCTGATCTACTTTTTATACAATGGGCAAATGAAAAGATGTTGCATTAAGATAGATAGTACTTAAGTGATCAATATTTTATTATAGCTAGCTTTATGCTCTCTTATTGATTTTGTACATCTATACTCACACTCACTTCAACCTTCTCCAGATCTCCTTTCTCATTAGTATTTTTTCCATAGCATCACAGAAAAATACAAGTTAAGGGACCTTGGGAGACATTTAGTCCAGTCCCCTCCTCAAAGCAGGGTCAACACTGAATTCAGATCAGGGTGCTCAGGGCTGTTGGGTTTTGACATTCTCCAAGGACAGAAATTCTATAACCCTTCTGGGCTCTGTTTTCCATCTTTCCTCTCCTCCAAGCCACACAAGCCCAGGGGTGTCATGTTCTCCTCTCAGAGGCTACCAGCACAGGAAACTGACTTTCAGTTCTCTCCAGCAACAGCCATACTTGCTTCTCTCTTCTGGTCTTTTCCTTTAATTCCTACAGTAAGTATGAAGACACAGCAATGTAGTTGAATTAGAAAAACTTGGTGACACCATATACAGGAAATCCTCATGGGGACTCTTTGCCTGCTGTCATGCACCTGAAATACAGTGCCATACTGGTTTGGAAAACCTGAAAAAAACCTAGAAGCAGCACTGTATATAAATATATGTCTTGCCTGCACACAAGACACCTGATCACAGACTATGTTTGAAAAGTGAGCACTAAGGTTGAGATCGGCTTTTTGACTCTGTCTAGATGAATCATTGTGTTGTCCATTTCTGAAATGAAATCAACCAGTAGCACATCAACGCTGCCTTCCAAACATGAACTGAAATATTTGAGTATCCCTGGGAAGGCAATTTGTTCTTGACTCAACACTTGGCCATCTAACCTTGAAATGCTGGATGTTGTAAATATGATAGACTGCTGCTATAAAAGTAGGGGAAAGTGTCTGAAATTCAAGATGAGAAGGTGGAGGGAGGATTTCCCCCCACCTTACTGTTATACCATTCTGATACTTAAAAATAAAATCCCAAAACATGATCTTGCACTACAGAAGTAGTCATTTGTACCTATTTGAAATTGCCTAAGTTGATATATAATGCTATTCTCCCAGTCACAGTACATTTCACACCCCCTTTACCCAGATGTAAAAGTATTAGCGAAAACTTGCTGCAATCAATGGCCATCCAGTTGATTGTGGTATCTTTTGGAGCAACAGAGGTATTTTGCAAGGCACGAGATCCTCTGGATATATCTGGGAGAAGCAGAAATTCATCAGTTTGGGATTCTTCTTTCACATTTCCTATCAACAGGGTATTGTAGCATAATCAATAGACCTAGTGCAGACTTTTGTTAGTAGTTCACCTCTCACAACAGTAAGAAATCTGTGCAGCTTCTATACTGAGCCTTTCTTCCTTCACTGATAGTTCAATTCCTTCACCGATAGTTCAGTATCTTAACAAGATATGTATGAAATCAGAGAACAGCTAACAGTGCTGGGCTTGTTGTACTCTTGACATTTCAAGTCTTTGAGGCAGACATTAACAGAAATGGCTACACATCCATAAATGTAGGGTGCTGGTTTTCTGGGTCTTTAAAGAGCATCTTCAAAATAAATCTTGGTTATAACTTTTTCCTTGAAAGCTGTACAAAACCCTTAAAGCAAGTCCTTAAAAATATTCTGTAAGTCATTCTGCATTCCACTAAAAAATAGTAACACTATATCCATGAGTTTGGTCTCTAATAACAGAAACAGATCTTTGTGCTTTTTTTTTTATTTTTTAACATTTGAGTTGGTGATGAAGGAAAATTGTCCTCAAGCCAATTTAATGATTTCAGGTGGTCTGGGACCGAGTTCTGAAATGCCTGAAGCAGGCATTAATGTAACATATTCTGAATGGGAATCAGATGAAGGTCAGGAGAACAACTGCAGAATTGAAACACTACATAGTGTCATGGTAGGAGAATTTGCTATTTCAAATGTCTACAGAACTACCAAGGTTTCTGCTTACTGAGGAAATCCAAAGATTCAGAACCACACAGTCTTAACGAGATTCAAATGTTCCTGCATTTTCCTTATATAACTTATCCACCCTCTTGTTCAATTACTAAAAGCTGCCTTTTTCTTTCCTCCCCTGCTCCATTATCATGAACGGCTGAATGCTGGAAGCAAAGAAGGGAAACCAACACAGAGACCTGCCCTGAACTTTTAGAATATGGTTTCATTTCAAAGTGTTTGCTTTTGGATAGCCAGAGAGATTCACAGTCCAGCTTTAGAAGAGTCCTTGGGGATCACCACAGACAATCTGAATTTGTACAACTGCACTTTCAGTTAGCCTCATTAATACAGAATTATCTCAGTGGAAACAGTAAAGGCTGACACAGAAATTTATGGAATTTCAGAAAAAAACCCATTCTGCTTCTATCTAAAGATTCTCTCTACAAAACACAGAGCAAGAAGTAGATGAGCCAGGACCAAAAGGGAAACTCTCAACCACCCTACTCCAAATGCAGAAACAGAACTCCCCCTTATTGCCAGAACTACTTAAGGTTTCTAAAATTCTTAACTTCTCTCCCCCACCCCCAAATCTGTCTATAAATCATTCTATAATGTCAGGATGGGACATAAATTACAACCAGTTCTTTAGGACAGAGTCTGTCTTTCAGTATGCAAAGCCTATCTGGGACCCCTAAGGCTCTACACTAAGGTACAATATTTCCATTAATATTTTTAATGCAATGGGAGACACTAAGGAACTGATAGTCATTTGTTAATTATTTTCTAACAGGAGTCTAAATAGTCTTATTTAAAAACTAAAACAGCACAAGCCAAAAGAGAGCTTCTAACACCATTCAGCCCTACTTTAAGTTAAGCTGTTGTGGCTCTTTGAAGTGCTAGGTCTCTTAAGGACAAACTACAGCTTCAGTGCTGCTCTAGATGTCATGTATGAAACACTGACTGTGACTTCAGTTCTGCTCTTGCATACCTGGCTCTCAAGTCCTATAGCTCTTACAGACTGCAGCAGTTTCCCCACTCCCTGGCATACCACAACTATAACAGACTCTTTAAAAAAAGTACAAAACCAGGATAATTTCTAACTGTCAAATGAACTGCTATGGCTATGGCTAGCTGCAATAAGCAGAATTTTCAAAATTTATTGAAATAGGATACATGATTGGTTTACTCCCAACTGTCCTCTGTTTAAATCTGCTTCTTAATTATTTTTTTTTCTTTTCACACTGCTCAATAAGCACAGATACACGTCTGGCATTAAATGGCTGGAATCTTTCCCACAGCAAAAGAGCAAGAACTGTTTGACTGAACATGGGTTGGTTAATCCTATGATACAGTCTTGAACCTCCCAGACAGAGCCATAAGTCAATGCTCAGACACCCACAAAAAATGGGAAGATAATCAAAGAAACCTATGGGTCATTCCCAGAGCAAGATAAGCCATCTATTACAACACTGGCTTGCTGGAATGCAAGCTTGCATATGTTTGCAAAGCATGTTGGAAGTAACAGGCTGCTTTAAAAAGGAGAAGAAAAATCCCTTCTGAAATACACTGCTCCTTTTCTGTAAGTTTTCCTTACAAGTTATGGATTTTGCTCTATACATTTAAAAGTTGACAAACAAATAGAAAGCTTCATGGAAGATGGTTTAAGCAAATAGGATGGCCAGTGTGTCAAAGCATAAGAGGTAGCAGGAAAGCTACTTTATGAGTTTTAGAAACTTTGTTCTACTGCCATAGTTCTTGCTGGTGTCAAATGCAAGGAAGAGCAACTGCATTCTCTAATCTTTGGCCTAATTCCAAAGTAGTAACAACAAATTAGCCATACCAGGGACTTGACATGGGCCTTACCACTACAATCATCAATAGATTCAGTCCCACACCAATCTCATTAAGTGGTTTAGTACTGTCATGTTACCAGACAAACCCATGAAGAATAAAGGGACTCAAGAGATTTGCTCATCATAACATAGAATCCAGTAACAAGACAGGAAAATAAGATAAACTCCAAAATTTCAGGCAGACAACTCCCTCACCCCATCTCTGAGTCCAGCACAGAGAAAGGGTGACAGAGGGCTTGCACACCCTCCATGGGGCATGGAGCATGGAGCTGCAATGCTACATATTTCCCAGGAGAAACAACTGCAGTGCTAAGGAACTGCATTTCAAATTTTGCTGGTTTAATCTAACTACATCTGTTTGTAGCTTTTGATAATTTCTAAGTAGACAGGAATCTGATGTGGCAACCAACAAACCTGCTGCATTACCAGGCTGTTTGCTGGTTTATGAGTTGTTCTGGAATTTGGCCTGAACTTCTGCCTTCAAAAGGAGATGTCTCAGCTGAGAAGAGCTAAGGTAACAAACAGATGAAGAAATGACAGAAAACTTACCCTGATGAAGCTCAACCAGGAATACAAATACTTCATATAAAAAAAAAAAAGAATGAAGGAGCTTATTAGAGACAGAACAGAAAATTAATCATAGACAAAAAAGTTGACAAAGTATAAGATAGTAGAGAGGGGAAAAAAACCAACTTTTTTTTACTAGTCCAAACCATCCACACGATCTGATCTCGACTTGTGTTCCAGTGCTGAGATCCATAACCAGGCAGAACCAATTGTTTCTGCTCTATCCAGCCCTTGAGCAGGAATTTCTGATACTGGATCCAAAATTAAAATAAACTGCTTAACCTCTGTATTTTACTACATGACCTTCAAAGCTGATAAAAGCATATTTTTTCCCTTGAAAAGAAATAAAGCCATTAAGGAGCCAGGAAGTGCTCTATCTTCATCTCATGACTCTCATCCAAAAGTTTGTATTACGTTTTTTCTTTCTCATTTGTGCCAGTTGGGTAATGTGATTAAGGGATGGTATTATGGCTCAAGCATGGCCTCTACACAGAACAGAGGTTTGCACTGCCTTCCAAAAGAAGAAAATCCATGTGAAAAAATAATATATATACACACACATAAAATGGCATTGGCCTGAAGACTCAAAGGGAAATTTTGGAGAGACTCTACATCAGTATGTGCCAACATAATGGTGCTAAAGTAACGGCATTTAGATTTCTTTCATGCGTAAATATCAAGAAAATTCTTTTACAGACTAATTGCATGGTGCCATCTTTAACATGATTCATACACAAAAGCAGATTCTGTCATGATAGGTTGTATTTTGTACACTCATATGTTACAAAAGCAGGTATTAATGCCTTTGATAACTACATCTTCCATTTAATTGGAAGTGCATGATTGTGTAGGGGAAAGTAGGAGGGTTTAGAGTTCCAAATGGTTGTTTTTAATAGAGAAAAACCCTCTGCCTTGAGAGGGTGTAATTTGCTGTGGAACAACTTATCTCCTGCCATTCTAGAGCTTGTCACCCTATTTCACTACCCACCAAAGGCCTTTAGAGAGAAATTAATTTTGTAGGAAAAAAGAGTCAGAAAACTATTAGAAGAGTTGGTTAAGTTGAGTAAAAATAGCAAAGAGGGTTTATTTAATCCTTAATTAAAGGAAATTACTACTCAACAGGAGAATAAACAGAAACCTACATATATTCTCTCAATATGACCACAATACAACACGCACACCATGAGTTCTGCAATGTCTGGTCCTCAACAACAGCCTCCTACTCTTGCTAATTTCTAATTCTCTACTTTTTGGACATAGTAAGTTCATCAGTCCCCAACAGTGGCAGAGCAAATCACCACCCTGCAACTGCAATTTGCCATTGGGTGTAAAGCAGCCTAGCTTTGCTGAAAGCAAGATTTCATTTACTAGTTTATGCATTTATCTGTTGAACATCTTAATCTCTAGTGCCTGCAGAAGGTTTTGAGGCAATGTCTCACTTCGCATTTCTATACCCTGTCTCATCATAATGAGTTAATAGTCATTAATCTTAGGGATTCTTTGTCTTGCTAGAAAGAGAATGTTTGAACCAGAACATACACATTGCATCTACTGAGGTTTTTATTTAATGCTGCTTCTTCTTGTTCTTGCAGATATTGCCTGACTCCAGGTTTTGGGAGATTTTGTGCCACCACCTAGGATACAAAATTTGATTTGCTGTTTTGCTGGGGGAGGTTACAAAGATGCAGGTTTTATCACTTGACTTTTTCCATCTCTTCTATGTTTAGATTATCTATGCTGTTACCATCCCAAATGCTGAATGCTCTCTGCAGCTGCATAATGTATCACAGATGCATAGTAAGCTCCTCTCTATATAGCAGCATTGTGTCACAGCATGGTGCAATGGAGAGGAAGCTATTCCTGGATACGATACCAACTTCTTGTGTGACATTGGATGAGGCCTCTTAACCTCTCTGTTCTTCATCCTTCTCCAAAATGCTGATGATAACATAAACCCACTTGATTGCAAAGAACTTCAAAATCAAAGGAGGAAATTTCAAAAGAAATGCTATTTATTTCTCTACCAAAACATGCACATCTGTGATGGAAGAAGACACCATCCAGCACAAAGATGCTGGGTTTTTTCCACCTCGATTTTCTCTCCAGCTCTCTGACTTCCTCCATCTCTCCCAGTCTTGCTATGGACTTCGAAATTCGGCCCTAATGTGTTTTTTGTGTTGAGATTTTTAAGTGAAAGTATGGAGAAATAAAATAAATTGAAAAAACTCAAAACATGCTCAGTAACAATAAAGAAATACAGTAACCTTTTTCAGACATAACAGAAGAGAACCTAGCATAAGCAGGGATTTCTGGCCCAAATTATATCTGCATGTCATCCCTGGAAAGGTGTCACTCATGCTTCAGTTTAGTTTCACGATAAGCATGAAATGGAGCAGACTGTTGACTCTCTTCAAGATCTTGGTAGCACTGCCTCCCTTACTCAAGGACAGTGGTTTCCACTACACTTGAAAACTGTTTTCTGGCAACAGGAAGTGACTTGGAAAAAAACCTCAGAGCATAAGACTCATGGTCGGGGAACAGCAGGAAACCAACTGCAAAGACAGAGGTTGCCCCTGTAGGATACTATAAACTGCAAAAAGACCTCACAGCATTTTTAAAGGATATTAAAAAGTAGAAGCTCAGAAAAATAACTTCATGAGTAATTGATCTGAGGTTCGCTGGTCAGACTAAATCACTAACAAAGGTAAAATTATTACTGTCAACACAGAACGGTTTGGGGCTTGTTGCTTATCAGAATGCAGGAAAAAATGTTACTGGGTGAAGCAATTTATTTTTTTTTTCATAAACTGAAAGGCTCCATTTCATTTTCAGGTTGTTCAGCTCTTCCTTAAATTTGACATATTAATTTCTGTGGCTGCCTCAAAATCGTACTCTTCGCTGAACACATCATTTTGCCAAGAACTTCAGCCAAACTCAGCTCCTAATAATCCTGAGCTATAAACACCACAACAATGAAGTTTTTTCCATTATTGAAAACGGGGAGCTATATAGCATTTCATAGAAATAGTATCAGAGGCAAGAGCAGAACTGTTTATAGAATTGCAGCTACAGAAAGAATTTGGAGAAGATAAAAGATCTGAGGTATCAAAGACAATATGACATTAAAACACTACATCTGAAAAGGAGCAAGAAATAGTTTTTAAATGACCATAGCTAGTGAGGCTTTAGATTGCATCTCACCTAAAAATCAGCTTCTATCATGAGAATTGGACATTTTAAAACACTTAAGAGGAAAAAGCTCACTCTCCTGATACTTTCATCATATATGGTAGAACTCTCATTTATCTATTCATATGGACCAACCATATCTCATTATATTCATGAGAATCATAAGGCAGAGGGAGTTCAGACTTTTTCTAAATTTTCTGTTCTCATTTACAATGCCAGCCTCCATTTTTTGCTTCTGTGGTAGACCATGAACTGCTCTAGGAATGGTATTGCAAAATGATAAATACTTGAGTCGGGCATTATGTATCTCCCTTTGCTACAAACAGTAGTTTTCTGTGACTGTGAAATACATTGCTTGCAATCTAGCAGGCATGGTCATTTGCTCACTTCAAGGCTTTTAATAGAATATTTGTACTTTGTATATTTCATGTTGATGTTGTATGAATTAATCAAGTTTTCATCTTATCTGTGCCATATGAAACAAAGCTAGTCTTTATAGACATTAATTTCTAGTCGAAATTTTTCCAACCTGAAAACATCAGATTCACAGGCCAAACACTTTGGTTGGCATGATGTTGCATAAACTGGGGTTCTGATTGTAGTTTCAACCACATTAAAAACTGTACATAGATAAAGCTTTCATACTGGACTCAAAAGTAACATATGAACCTGCTCAGTCCTTGTAAAAGGCAGCACAGATTTATTTTTAGTGTTTATGTCCCATGCAGATGGGATCACTGCTTTGACGATTGAATTATTTTTGTTCATACTTTGATGTCATGACTAATCACAGACTGACTGTTGATAGGGTGAATGTTTGCAAAATTTTCTTCAGCTGGCCTATAATTAGAAGAACTGGTGGTAACATGCAGGGTGGTCTCTTACATGCCTAATTTTTACTGAGAATTTCTACTTGTTTCTGTATTGCTGTTTTTTGAAACAGTATTTCAGAGCATTTCCCTACCTGAAGGAAAAGGGGGGCTTTTCAAATGACTTCTAACTGAGCAATGGGAAAACCAGTTCTAGCCAGAGGAACAACACCAACCATTCAGTTCATGGAGCAAAATTCTATTGCTCACAGAAGGAAGGTAATTTTTGCAATGAGTGAGAAAAAGACAGTCCTGACTTTACTTTTCCACCTATCAATATCATACTAGTAAAGATACAGAGGCAGGTTTCAGTTCTGAGTTCTTGCAGAATTGTTACTCTGGCAGTGTGACTGGCAACTGTTTTGTAACAATTTAAGAAAAGATCAGTTAGTTACCTGTAGTGACACCTATTCTGAGAAACTATAAAGGGGTATGATGTACAACTCTTCCTGCTACTGTCTTACATTTGCCATAAAGACTTACAAATTCACACTAAAACCTGCCCAGATTTTAAAAGGTATTAAGACAGCTAAAAATCCAGAAAAGGATGTAATACAAGATCCATCCTTCAATGAACTGACTTGCACTGTCCAGAGATAAAAATAAGAAAAAAGGTTCAAATAATGGGAAAAAAAATTTAGACTTCCTTAATCTTGCAAGTTTTTCTGTTCCATACAGCACAGGGGAATAAGTACAAGAGGTGAAACTGTCCATGACCTTATACTTCAAACACTTTGCAAAAGTACCTACAAACTGCAACATGGGAAAAGATCAGAGATGAGGCAGGAGACACTACAATGCTGTATTACCTTTCAGCATGTTTGATTTTAGAGTATAGTTTAGGCACGTTTATTTCTTTTTTGAGGACAACAGTATCTCTACTTTGCAATTCTCCCAGGTCAGTGATCAGGAAGTTGTGCCAGGGGCTTCACTACCTCTGACCCTGTAGCTCAGGCCATGCTAAAATATCTAAGTGTAAGTGTAGGGTAGTACTACATGTACTTCTCTCCTACTCTGCTATTTGTACTACAGATTTTTAAGGATGCTTTTACCCCTTGGGAAGAGAAGCAGGAAGGGGCCAGCAATGTAATTTTACGTGGTTCTTAGTATGAGTGGAATGATCATTTGTCTTTTGTTACTATGGAAATCACTGCAGAGAGAAACTGCTTGGGCAGTCAATTAAAATGTCAATAAAAGTAAATACATTTAAAGAGGTCATGGCCATGCATTATGCAATGAGAAAAAAAAAGTATATATTTGTATCATGCAAATTAAATTGACATGGTTATTGCAAACTATTTTGTTTCACCTGGAGCAGTAATTAAGTGACACCACTCCATGAGAAGGAACCAGTGCTGACTGAACACGCTTCTGCAGTGAAACTCCTCTGACAATGAAAGATGTTTCTGTTTACAACTCTCATAATTTCACATTCCCAAATGCCAGTGCCTTTGCAGTGAGGTAAGCACTGGGGTTTTTTAATAAAAAACTATGAGCATTTGTAATTCTGAGCAGCCTTTAACCTAGCTTTTCCCTAGCTATTTTGCATGCCGAAACAAACAAAATAGAAATAATCCACAATAATATTTCTCCTAAAGATAGATTTTAAAAAGTAAAGCATCAAAGTAATCAACACAAAACTTAAAGTTTTAATTGCCTTCCTAGTGTGACTTATTTAATCTGGACATACTAGGCCAAATTCTGTCCTCTTTCACAGTGATTTTACTGGGATTATTTCACATTTAGAGCAGATTTAAAAATCAGTTTGGCCTCAAAGCTTCCAAAAGAAGTTAGTATAGTCAGAAATTCTGAATTATTTGTATTAAGTGCTTATACACTATACAAAGACAAGACACAGAGAGATACTACTAAAGCTCCATGTTACTATTTCTTTCTACTCCGATTTCTTTGCTTTAAGCTACAGTCTTTCACCTGTACACAGAATACACACCAAGTTTATTTTAAGGTGCAGCAACAGCTTCTCCTGACATCTTCTGCCACTATGTGGAAATGTGATGGATGGCAGTAAGCAGACATACAAATGAGGCTTCAGAGGACTTTGCCAGCATCAGCCACACCAACCATATGTCCCTAATTTGCATAGCCAAACTTGGCAGAATTATTTTATTATGGTTCATTTTGTGGTCTCTGCAGATCCCATAAATATTTACCTACATAGAGAAGCTCTGTCACATTAATTATAACAGGATTGCTTTGCTAGGTAAATGGGAATACTGCCAGGATCTAATAATTTGGCATCTTGGTGCTTAATATTCAGGACACTCAAATAGGAGACATATCTGGAACGCCTACTGGATCTTTCAAGTGCACCATCAAATTTGGATCTCCAGTGATTTTTATTTTCTTTTTATGCTTTCAAACTTGAAAGTGAATTCAGTGCTTTCAGAAAAGAAGGATAAATAGAAATGCTCTGAGCCAGGAACACTGTTGGCAGAGTCTGTGAAAACTCTTTCACCCATTTCTGTGAGAAAGAAACTATTTTTATCCTGGGCTGTTCTTGAAAAAAAAAAAAGACCGTCCTTCAGGTTTACTGTGTAACACAGTCAGAACAAGACTGAGAAGGGAGTCTGACAGATTTTAAATTATTATGGAAATCATATTTCCTAAGCAAAATCTAGGTATGTCTGAAAAGAACTCTCACTAGAAAAGGCTCATTACAATACTTCATCCTCTTTATTATTGCTCCTAGAGACAGCTCAGAATCTCTTCATATCTTTATGTTAGCAGGAATGAATTTTCTTAAACCTGTCTTTAGCTGAAAGACTGAAAACCAATTCTGACTCCTGACAAAATGAAATTGTTATGATTGTTATGACATTAAGATGTATGTATCTGAACTAAAGTGAATGAAGATGAGACCCAACTCTAAGAAATCCTAAAAGTGAATTCACTCTTAGGAGAAAAACTGATTTCCATCACTTAGGGTAATAAGTATCCCCAATACAGCTGATAGTTGTGCCATTTTGGACCCCGAGAGCTCACGAGACTTTAAGATCTGCAAAACCAAAGTCCAGCACTCATCAAGTTCAATACAAAGACCGAGCTCCATTTTACTGAGATCTGCATGCAAACATTGCCTCCATGGCAAACTACTGAATCTTTCAGCTCAAGTTTAACACCAGCTGTGAAAAAATATTTAAAGAATATATATGCTTCCTTCTGGGTAAAGCAGCCCAACAGTGGTAAGGATTTTTATCTCAATGTGTGTAAAACACAATCTGTGCATGTTTATTACCTTATCAGCCACCCAAAATCATGGATATAGTCCTGCAAAAATAAAAATGACAAAATTAGATTTTAGGACATAAAATGCACCTAGAGCCCCACGGTGGATGTGCACCTTGTTTAACTTGACTAGGAGTCATTCAGTATCCTCTTACAACAAGGCACTGTCAGAAGTCACAACAGCAAGGTTCAGTCACTTCATTACCAAAGGTGGGTAACCAATGTTCTCACAAGACAGACAGACGGCTGTCTTATGATCTGGCACTGGCACTACATACTAATAAGTGTTTGCAATCATCCATCTTCACAGGCAGATCTGTCTGCTGTCTGCAAATCACTAAGCAAGTTGGCAAATAGCCAAAGCCTCTGGTCCTTCTCTCCCTCCCTTTTTTGGGCCAGAAAGAGAAAGGAAACAATGCCAAGACAACCTTGGCAATTTTCCCCGTATTTCTCACTGCTATCTCTTGTTTCAGCCATTAAAAGTATTGCAACATACATACAAAGGCAAGAAGAGCATCTGCATGGAGGGGAAGGCTAATACTTTGACCTATAAGCCTTTGCCTAAATCTAGTCCCAAGCACTAGACAGCATGTTGACTGGGTATCCAAAAGTGATGTCCGAGGAACAGGTATTGGCCTTTTATGTACTTATATTAAGAGTTGTCTTTTGGTGCTTCTAAATGTATGTTATGTATTTGTGTACATGTATACACATTTATTTCAGTAAACACCAAGGTAAGAAAAATACAGACCCCAAGGCTGAAACCATTCTATTGCAGGCTAGAGGCTATTATTCTAGCTATGAGCTTGCCTATCTTTTTTGCACCAAGGCTTTGAAAGGTCTGTATCCATTCTGTTGACTATAATCCCTTGATGACAGTCACAATCGGTGTTTTAAATGCACTTAACTTGATTAGGTCTCAGTGGATTGTTTGCTTTTCCAACTATCATATGCTTAGGAAGAGTGGAATATAAGCCTGGCAAGCTCTCAGGCATTCTTTTATTGACCCCGGCTCTCATTCCAAGGGTGGTGAAGCTCCCACTGACATCAATCAGAGCTCTTTGCCCGTGTGAGACATGAGTGTGTCATATGTTTATTTAAAAATAAACAAAGTGAACTGAATCAAAGAGAGTGGTGGGTGTTCAGCATCAGTATTTGGGGAAGAAAAAAAAAAAAAAAGCACTTAATTTCAGCCCAGGGAAGGCACTGGAACCAGAACAGGGCCTGATTTGACTTCATCCTACATCACCTTCAAATTTCAGCTCTGCTAATGGGTATTTTTTGGAAAGCACAGCCAGAGAGGATTTTTGAGTTACTGCTACCCAAATGTTTCCTGTAATAGCCAACCAGTTTTAATAATGACTTTCAGGAACTACAAACCTCAGGTGGTTTCAGGCCCACAGCACCCTGTAAGAAGTTTTTACAGCCTATCACCAGTGACTCTACTCCTACAGACCTATGGCATAAGCACTGAAGAAAATTTATTTTAATCACTTTGTCCTTCTTTCTCTTTCAATAAAAATCAATAGCAACATTTTTTAAAATGAATAATCCCATTTTCAGCTTAAAATACAGCCAATTGGATAAACCAAAAAAAAACTAACTACAAAAAGTTAGAAGTCACATGGCTGAAACTAATAGAGACCATATTTACGTAAGTATGTGTATTTAAGTGTTTCAGGTTTAGGATAAGATCCCCTTTGCCAAAAATGTGGCAGCTATATTTGCTAGTCTCCATGGGAAATGTTATAAAGAATCAAAAGCAAACAAATTTTCCTTTCAAATAAACTTGACCCGTATGTTTAAGACATATGTTTCCCTTTGAAACCTTGTCCTTCTTTGATGGTGCTACATATTTTTCCCCCTTTTAAGAGCAAATACTTTGTTGTTATAGCAATACTTTCCCACAATTCTACTACGAGGGCCTCCCTGGTTTCTGAAGCCAAGTCTTGAAAGTCATCTTCACTCTTTGCACACAGCTCCTCCAGGCAGGACGCCCCAGACCCTTTCTATAGTTCTGCATGCAACTCTAACTATTACATTGCCATCATTGCAACTGGGAAAAAAAAAATATATTCCTAGTGCCATAAAGCTCCCAGGATTCACTTCTGAATTATCTACAATCTCTTGTACTTCTCTGTTCTCTCTCCTTGCACACTGATTGATACATTTTTTTTTTCTCTTGTTCCCAAGTTCTTTGTGTGGAATGAGCTCCACACCTCCTCCTTTAGCTAGGATGAGAATTTCTTAGCATATCTGAAAAAAATCTTGTCTTACTGCAGCTTACACAATTTTTGGGTTGTTAACAACATTCTTGTTAATTTAGAAGTGAGCCCCACCCAAATTAATACATTGGGCTACAGGCTGTCAAAGCACCACACTGGACTGTCCAGCAGGACTGAACACAAGACCTCCGAATCCAGAATTGGGAAGTTACAATTGCAAAGAGAAGGACTGTAACTCTTTGCTTGTGAGCAACAGTGAATTTAGACTTCACTATAAGGCGCACTCCAATGTACTCCAGAACTGTAAATACTTATTCCATGTATTTTCTGCTAATGTATTTATGGACCTCCACCAATGCACAATTAACAAACAAGTTATGGTGGTGCTTTCCCCACCTTGCTTCTACATCAGATCTCTTGCTTCTGCTCAGCCTCACTCTGTACTTCTGTCCTCATTAGCACTCCCGTAAGAGCAACTCCATGGGGAGTCTGGCACTTCAGAAGCTACTTCTCTTTCTGGACATGTCTTGTTTTAATTAGCAGGGTTTAAGAGTATTAAAAGAGGAAACTGTGATAATCAGGAGTTGGAATGTGATGTTACAGACTACTAGTCCTTAGCACAAGTACTTGATTGTTGACCTGTTCACGTCCTGACTAAAGTCAATGGAAGCTTTGACATGGATTTAAATTGCAACAGGATCAGATTTTGGATAAATTGAGATCTGTGTCATTAACTGTAATCTTTATACAGCATTTACATGCATCAATAGTTGAATTTTATGGTACTGTCACAACACCCCAAAAAATGCTGGGTCAGAAATAGGTGAGGTCATTAGCCTGGAATAATTCCTACTAATATCTATAGTAAGAATTTCTCACTGATTGCAACAGGACTAATACAGAGCATATGGTGAAAGTGATTTTTGTAAAGAACCAAGACGATTACTTTTAATGAAAAGCACCATTTTTCTCCTCCATCTCCAACACTGACTGTTTAGAGTTTTGTCAGTGTGGAAAGCTCACACCTGGGAATTTCACGGCTTCTAAAATGAACACATCATGCGAAAAACATTTCTGGATGAAACCCCTTGTTAGAACAAAGTTCAGAAGGAAGCATGTTCTGATGAGGGGAACTAGAATATTGTGAAGTACAAATGCATCATGAAAACACAGGATTGGTTGTATTATTAAGGAAGTTGTAATGGGGCAAAAAAGGTCCCAGCCAGGATCCAAGTCCCACCATACCTGACACAGTACAAACACACCCCCAGACATTTTTCTCCTCACACTGTTCTCCTAGGTAATCTGCATGGAAGGAAAAGGTACTAGCTAGTCTACTTTGCAGGATGAAACAGATATTCTCTTAGGAGAATTTCACCTTGCAAAATAAATGAGCATGGGTATCTAAAATCAGTTACATATGTCATCTAAAAGCCAAGCTTATTTCATTTCTTGAACAAGCCAAAGGCTACAAGAAAAATCTACCCTGTGCCTATATTGCTCTTCTAGCTTCTTCTCACTTTCCCCTCCTTAATCTATCTACATACACACAGAGGAAATTAATTTTCTCCCTCATTCAACCATTGCACAGGGACTCAGCAATCAGCTCTGAGATGGATCTACGCATAAGCAATATCCAGAAGACCACAGCCAAGGAAGAAACTGTGACTAGCCCTCCTCCCTACCATCTCCCCTAGCCCTAGTAGGGTCACTCAGAGCAGTAGAAACTCCTGGTACCATCAAGATGCAGAGTGGCTAACTGAACACTTGCCTTTGCATTTATTTACACTGTAATCTCAAGAAAAGATGTTCCTTGGAAACAACGATGCCCTCTGCATGCAGGACAGCCAAAGTGCCTGGCAGATAGGATTCAAATATGAACACTGGCCCTGAAAAAAGTGAACATCAGCTTTTGTTAACTCTGCTAGATCTGTTCTTGGCTTGTACATTTCTACTTGAGATTCAACACTTGTAAAGTATTTTATACATAAGCTGTAATTAATATAATATATAAAATAGTACAATTTCATTTCTGTATTTCATATATATCATATTCATATTGTATGAAGAAATATCTTAACATTGTGCTTACTGACCATTCATATGGTCTTCGGCTCTAATGAATTTTCATTCAATAAGCAAACAAAACCAGAAAACCCCAAGAAAACCTCCATTGATAAATGTGTCTGTTCACAGGACTTTCACTAGCTGAGTTCAGAATGACAAATTAAAGACTTCAGATCCATTTTTCATTTTCAATAAAAATCTTGTTTAACAGCGTCATGAATATTCATGTTTTTGGCACAGCTCCAGATTAAGAAAGAAGAGCCAAATCAAACAAGAAAACAACAGTCCACTCGCCTCTACAAAAGGATGCACTGGATTTTGTATGCTAAAGCATGCACTTGAAAAAAGGTGCAAACCAAACTTTGCTGTGACTGTGCTCAAGGGGAAATTCCCCTGACACCAAAAGCAATCTCTTAGTATGCAAAAATTATAATGCTAGGCAGTAGTTACTAACTGACTGATCCCAAGTCCACTGGCATCAGTACTTGGTTATATATTCACAGCACAGAAGTGCAAAGGTTGAAGAGCTGCTGCTTTACAGCTGCTGCCCATGGTGAGAGTGGTGGCAGAGATGACCCAAAGCAGCAGCTGTTGGTGGCACTTTGGCTAAAACAGGTGTGTTGCCTGCAGCAGTGCTGCAAAGTGATCTGAAAGGTGCTGCCAGCAGACCTCCAGCTCCTCTCCCCAGTGCAGAGGGGACAGGGTTATAAATCTGCTTTCTTGGAGGCACTCTAGCAGCTGCCTGTGGTGGCCCCAACCAATCCTTGTATTTAGGTAGGTCAAGGACTGGATTTGCAAGTGAATCTTGTGCAACAATAGAGAAAGAGCTACGCCCAGCACACTTTTTTCTCCTAAGCCTTTGTATATTTGCATGGAAGAGTCACAACCCCTCTCAGAAGGATCACCAGATCTGTTGTGAGCGGGTTCAGTGTTATAGTCCCAGTATGCTGATGGACATGAGACTGAGTGACCAAAGACTGCAGTTTCATCTAGTGGCTCTGGGGATGGCATTTTACTCCATGACCTACTGCTTTAACCATTACATAGTACCATTTGCACCAAGGGAGTATACTTTCATATATATTTATGTAGTAAATATGGAACACACTCACTTCATTACAATAAAGGATAAGAGATAACTTGTCTAGAAGACTATTATTTTAGAGACGTCAGAGTCATTCTCAGCATTATTATTTTCAAGCCTGACCACACAGAAATTTAATATACAAACACTGGAACTGTGATAACATTCTGTCCCCTCTCATCACATGCTGGAAAAGTATTATTACGCCTGTATAAGACAGCTCAAGCAGTATCATATCAAATGCAAGTCTCACATTGTGTTTAATCAGACAAGAGAAACTACAGCTCCAATCTCCCTATTTCTCTCTCCAGTGAGGACGTGAGGAGTGGAAGGTGCAGATAAAGCAAGAAACTGAATAGGTTGCTTAAGGGGAAAGAAAATGAAAGAATTCAAACAGTTGGGTGTTCATGCAACATAAATCTCAAATTCTAGCACAACTAACACTTATTCACATACATAAATTTACTCAGAATACAAAGCTTAATTGAAATGATCCCACCAGGATCTGCACAAGAAGCATACTAAAAGTTAAACACAAGAACTAAGGTTCAACTTAGGAAAAGCTGGAAAGCATCATCCTGTCTCTCTAGAGTATGCAAGAAAGCATACGTTTTACAGCTGCTGTTTCCCCAGCTCTTCCACACATCCACATCTGACAGTTACACTTCTGCAATGACATCATACTTGTGCCTATGAGAAAATCTGCTCTAAATACAATTCACAGCAGGGTAGGGGGCCCAGCAAACATTGTTTAGGCACTTGTGGTAAGTTCATCTCAAGCACGTGCAACAGGAGGTCAGTGAAGCCGTTCACTAGGTTTGAGAGCGGTCAAAGGCTGCGGCGCACGCTCTTTGCTGGGACAGCAGTGTAGGGACAGCCTTCTGCACACAGAGTCAATGGAGGAATAGGATGAGCTGTCTCTTACCCAATTAGTAATTAAAGGAGTAATACGGATTGACTATGACAAGGAGGAAACAAGATACTGTAGTGGAAAGAGTAATGTGGTAACACTAGACCAAGAACGGGAAGTTTTATGATGGAGAGCTGTGCCTAGGGCTCGATTCAGCCTGTTTGTAGTCACTTGCCCACTCACTTGAGCTGGACATCTCTACCCTACAGCATCTTTGTTCTGGATCTCCTCTTTCTAAAGTGTTTGAAAACAGCATGAAGACACAGCACTTCAAAATTCCTTCCCATCTGGTAAGTATGATTATGCAAGGCTCTTCGCACGATCTGTACTCACAGAACCTGCCCCAAAAGTGTTACAACTGTCCACATTAATCTGCCTTGATGATATAAGGATTTCCTGACTCAAACATTGCGGAGTTGCTTGTAATCACAAGTGTCAATTAAGATGTTTAGATCAGGAAAAAGAAAAAAATACAAGTCAGACTATTAATCACAATCAGCTTTACCTACTAGGTCAGGAAGCTCATCTGGAATCCTACAAGAAACACTTCTCTAAGGGTGTTTTAAGCCTTAGGTAACACTAGAAAGATGTAAGAAGCATAAATGGCCAGCTTTAAGAACTCCCGACCAAAATCAATCCAGATTCAAATTTTCTCCAAAATATCTATCTGGGATCAATTCCCACACAGGGCTCTTTTCTGCTCTGAATGATAAAGCTCTAAAATGGAACAGAGAATAGTTTGTCATTTTTTTTCAGATTGTAAGAATACGCTCAGAGTGAGTTAAACTCAATTTGTGTTTCTTCTGTAAATATAATAAAGAAAGAAAACTAAAAGAAGATAAAAACAGCCATTGAATAAACGCTTGAGTACATGTATATTTCAGAGTGGTAACTGTAGTTTTTAATATGATTGATTAATTTTCTTATGTTTTTAAAGACTCAATTACTACAATCCTCTTGCATTTTTTCCCCCCTCTTCTTTCACATTTCTGACTCCAAATCAATTGAGTGTTTTCTGAAAAGGCAAATCATAGAGGCAATGTAACTAGCCCAGGGGGCCCCTCAAGCACCTTTTAAACAATTAGCAAAGTAACATTCCTTATCCATTGAGACTTCTTTTGAGCAGAGAAGGACGCATGGATGTTCACTTGCTCTTACCATGAATCTGTTAAATTTCCTCCTTGAATAGTTAGGACAAATGAAAAGACATAATAAAATTGAACAGCAGTGGGATATGTGGAGGCGGTTATAATTATGCAGCACAACAGGACAATCATTGCCTTTCTGAACAATCAGAGCTTCCTGGAACAAGAAGTTCTTGACCATTTCCCATTCCCAGGGATCGCTCTTGCATCCAGCAGCAATCTAGCCATGACTCACTCATTTAGCACTGTGAGAACAAGAGAGTTCTTGTGGCTCTTTTGATTGAGCCCTCTTTACCTAATATGCCTACTGTACAATGTTAGGCAAGGCACCCTCAAAAATGACACCTCCTAGTATTAGCTATCCCCAAACCAGAACAGTCAGGAATATTTAAAACTTAACTAACTACACAATCCTTTTACTTTACTCTGCAGAAGTAGGAAAGTATCATCTGATTCATATCAAATGGATATGCGATTAAAACCTTTTCAACAAGATTCATTGCAGTGCATAGCACATTCCTATCTGCAGGATAAAAAAATAATCTCATAAAGCATGTTTTTTATTTGAAAAATTACTGCACATATTTAACTCTGGCCATAGCACACATGGCTAAATGTATGAACAGTCTTTTTGCAGAACAGGGGCTTACAGCTCCAATGCTGCAGACACTTCTATCCATGCACAGCATTTTTAATGGCATCGCTCCCAACAGAACGGTCTATCAGACTAAATTGTGCTAGATTTTAGTGCAAGTTGGTACAGAGTCATTCCCTCATGGGAAATCCCTATAATAGTTAATAGAGATGAACTTAAGAGGGCTGTAAAGATGTTTATGAGGTTCCATCTGAAGCACTCTAAAAGCATACAGAACATAATACAGAACACACAAGCGCCTTCACGCAGATAAAGATTATTTTTTTAAACTCTAAACCAAAAAGATAATTGCAATATTTATTAGACAATTGTGATAGAGAGCATGGAGAGCCCTAGAAAACACTTGCAAAAAGAATTTTTCCAACAGCATTTTTCCTTTCAAGAGGCAGAGCTAACAGCTCTCCCCAGTGGAGGTGGCACCAGGGCTCTGGGTGCTGCAGCTCAAAGCAAATCACCTCCCCTGCTGTGAGGGAGGAACTGCAACACATCCCTCTGCATTTCCATCACTTCACACAGGATCTGAGGAACTGCAATCTGAAGGGAACTGGGTAGCAGAGCCTTGTGGAGGGGACTGAGCCTACCACAGTTTCATACAGCTTTTCATGAGACATTTGGGGTTTTTAAGGCAACAAAACAGAAGTACTAACACAGGAAAAGAACTGCTACTCCCATCATTAGCATTCAAAAAAAAAAAAGGATAGGAGGGATTTTGAACAACTGCCAAAAGTTCATGGGATCAATTCAACTTCGAAATGGAGCCATTTAAGAGGAAAAACAAAGTTAGCATGCCTCATCTGCTATTAGTTCCCATTTCCCTTAAGCACTCACCAACACACAGTCAGGGACTGTTTTCACCCTGAAGTATTTGAAATCTAATTAAATATGGGTAGGAGTAAAACCAGAGTTGAAGCAGCTGACATAAAATTATGTGTGTGTTGAAAGGCAGAACCAGTTATATACCAGGGCACTAGACTTTCAGTTTATTGCTCTCCACTACAATCATGACATATTTGCACAGCTATAGCATCCATTAGGTGTACACGATGAATAAAAAGAACCCATTACAGTGGGTTTTCTGTCAATGTTTACTTTGAGTAAGAAGGAAAAACAACTGTTACCATAGCAATGGACAAAGCACCCATCACCTGAAATGCTATGAAAATTAAAGAATGCAAGCTATAGATGAGAACACAGCCATACTTTAGTAACACAGAGAGATGTATTAATTTCTGAACAAGTATTCAAGATTTCTTTAAAGATCTTTCAAAAAATACTAAAATTAAACAGCTGTCACCATCTATAGCAAGCCAATAAAATCTTTGCTCAACTATGTTGATATTTCTGCCCAGTGTTAATTGTAATAGCATTGTCTCAGACAGACAAGAGCAAAATTCTTAGGCAGTACCCTGGAGCCTTAGAAAATGGAGGTTACACATCATCTTCACACATTTCTGTCCAGGCTCGATTGCCACTTGCATCTATCTAGTGCCACTTGCACTATCCTCTCTAGGGCTTTGAACAGCTTGATTTAAGATACTAACACTTCACCATGGAAGTCACTGAGGAATTGCTTTGAAGCTCAATGTCACCTAGCTCAGACCCTAATGGACCTAAGCCACAAGGTTGCTGTTACTTCCCTTCAGAGACCGTTGCGAAGTTGAGCCCGTTACATCTGGAATCACCACTTTCACATGTTATCATGAGCACAGCAATGCCCACCAGTGTATCGAAGTCCAGTGTCAAGGATTCAAGTGACCCACTTGAATGCTGCCATGATGTTACCTGCAAGGTTGTGTGACCCTCCTGACACTACAGCTGACCCTCTCTGTTCTTGTGTTTGTCCTGAGCCTCTCTGTTCAGACCAGCTCTTTTCTCTTCACAGTACACTGAGTAGACAAATGAATTAAAACTTTAACACCATCCTTTCCTCACCTGCTGTCTCAGAAAACAGTATTACAATACATGTAAATGTGCATTGTTCACTATTACCATCCTCATACAACCAACAGCAATTAAGTACATAAAAAAAAAGGTTTGGTCATTCCCTTCTACTGGCAAACTATCATCAGGCTGCTATGGAAGAGGAAAGCAGAAGCTGGTGCTAACATGGCCTCTCATGAATGTCTCAAATCCAGAGAGATAAAAAGCAGCCTAAAGCCTGTGAATATTCTCATTACTTTCGACAGGACTAAATTTGGGTACGTTCCTAAGTGACAGGCTCCTACTGTGGGTTGGTTTCCTTTCAATAGGAAGAACTTCACATGCAATCAGGGCTTTTTTTCTAAGCTAGACATAACCTCAAGCAGAAAAATATTTTTCTTGCTACTGGTGGTATTTCTACAACCTGCTGAGACCAGGCACACCAGGTGACTCAGTGATTCCAGCAATTAGCATCATAGCACCTACTTTTTTAAAAGCTACAGCAAACCTCAGAGTCCTGAGTAAGCAAGCATGCAATCCATAGGAAAATTTAGTTTCCTAAAACTGGATTTGCAAATGTCCAATATGCCAAACAAAGAACCCCCTCAGCCTGGTCAGCAACAACATTTGTGCTTTAATGATCACCTGCAGGGCTGAAAGGCCTTCCCCAGCACTCACGGGGCAAGTGAAAGACTCAGTACAACTTTATGGTCTAGTATGTCAGGCACTCTTATCTGGGAAACCAAGTCGGGATTCATGATCCACAACTATTTATGTGTTCTGTTTAACGACTAATCAGGGAGGTTGAGGAATCAAGCCCTAGACTTTGGTGTGTAAGTACCACATATTCCCTTTAATGAGCCTGTCTCTTTTGTACAAAGAGCTCAGTCTCATAACACTTTGGAAATCAAGGCTTACATCTTAGCGCCAGAGCTTGTAAGAAAAAGCAAATCTTTTTAAGCAGCCTGACAGCTGATAATGCAGAGGGCTATGTCTGAAATGCTTCCTCCCCATTTTTCTTTTTTTCTTCTTTCCTAAGATATGCACTATTTCTCAAGTCTTCTTTTCTCCAGTCTTGCTGATCTAAGCAGCAATATGAAAACCTAAAACGATGTTGTTGGAGATGATTAGACTGTTAGTGCAAATTAACCCCCTGGCAGCTTTGCTAATAGAGACATTTTGTAACACACCAGGAACCAGACAAACAAAAAAAAGATGCTGAATTTCTTTTTAACCCAGTCTCATCTAAACTCTGAATTAATCAGCTTTTCTGTGCACTGAAAGTCTACAGAAAAGCAACTTTCTTTTCAACAGAATACTACACACATCAGCACACACCTCTCTGGAGAGGCAACACATCCAGGGCAGGGTAGGATTTCAAGGAAATAAAGAGTACCCCAATGGGGTCCCAAAAGAAACTGTGAACAAAATTGGAGTCAAATGCTCTATACCTTGTTGGAAAGCTCAGCATTCTGTAGAAATTCATTCTTAAGTGCAGAGCAGCACTTCCCACCATCCCCTCACCTCCTTTGGAAGTTTTAACTGCAAAGTGCCATAAGAACATACAATTTAAATTCTGTGTGTATGTGCTATCATGAGTGAGGAGCAGTAGTCTGCCAAAACAGAAACTTCAATCAATCTGACAGCTTGTCTTAAATAATGAGCCCCACAAGCACCAATAAAACAATACAGATAAAAACTTCACATTTTACAGTTTGACTGGGCCAGGTACCTGCTCTTGTATTACTCCCCTTACTTCCACCCCAGCCCAAATCCTCCCCCCTGCAAGCCCTGAGCTGTGACTTGTTGATGTCCCTCCCAGCATCATTCCAGCAAGTCATTACTGCTTTTACAGCTTCAACAGATGCACTAGGTTTTAAAGCCTTGTCATGCAATTCTTCTCAGGGATACTCCTTTCCATTCAGATCTATAGGCTCATACACTTTCTTGCTTACAGTGGTCTTGGAACTGAACAGCTTGTCAGATAATCACTGAGGGTTCCCAGGAGATTCCCCACTGCATCAGATCACAGCCTTCTGCAGACAGCCAGAAAACATTATCTTGGTTCAACTAAAATTCACTCCCTGTAGGATGAAATTTCCCTCCTTACTGCTGGTTTGGGAGGACTGGGGTTTATATGGTATGATCTTTTAATGAGCCACCATTGTTTCTAATTAGGCAAGTAACCAAGGATTTAATTAACTGTTGTAACTTGAGTCACACAAGTGGCTAATAGTCTAAACAAATTAAGTAGAGGTGCCTTATCTCATCTTTAAGCAGCCTTGCAGATGCACAGGCTTTTGGAAAGGTCAGGCAGAGCAGAAGCAGGAGACACACTGCACCTCAGAGCAGCAGCACCAAACATAAGAGCAGCCAGAGGCACCCGTGTGCATCCAGCAATGTGCTGCAGCGTGTTTGGAAAAGCAGCCAGGAATTACTTCACTAGTTTGCCAAGACCAAAGGGGATGGGAAGGGAAACTACTTACAAGAGGGGATTTTAACAAGATGTTAACAAGATGTATAAAGTTTCTGAAACTCAGATATGCACATGTATTTGCCAAAAATTCACCAAAACCTGCAGCTCCAGCATTTGAAGAAGCATCAATAACTAGCAATTCTCTGGCTGACTGCTAATGAAATAATTTTGTTCTCTACCTTTTATGGTCTCTCCCTACAATGGCCCCTATCAATTCCTTCTACTTTTCCAATCAACATACAAGCCTGAAGCGCAGAAGTCCAAATGTGTTTTACAGTTGGGTTATATAAAGTTCTTACATAAACTATCTATATATAGTTCAGGTTTGTCTACACTCAGATGATTGGTTTTCATGTCTTATTCTGCACCTAGAAAAATGTAGGTGTTACCTGTCACATAACCAGGAAAGCTGAGAATCACACTTTGGATTTGGCTCAAAGAACCCGCAGACTCCAACTGAATGTGCACTGTGGAAATGCCTGCTTCCACAACACAAGGAACATTCCTACAAGTATTACACTACTGATTTAGTTAAGTCTTGTAAAACTTCTGCATAATAGGAATTCCATTTTACAGGCAGCTGATCAGGCTGTTAAGGATAACGTTTTCATAAGAGAGGCTGTAACTTTCGATTCTCAGTGCTGGGTACTCCATGGACTTCAGCACCATTGAATTTCACTGCTCAGCTTCTGAACATACCAGGATCTAACATTTCTTCCTGGTTCACTGATTGCAAAGCTGTGCTCCAGCAACTCAGTCATGGTCAATTAGCAAATGACTTCCAAAGCAAGAAACTCAGCTTTCTAACAACAAATCCAGTTTATTCTCAGTGCTAAAGAGTACACTGCATTGGAGACATCAATAGACTTGCTCAGAAGGTTTCTCAAGCACCACGTTTTTTAAGGGCTTTTAAAGAAGGTCAGGGGAAAAGTGCCTATTTTCTCTTTTCTAGGTAGCTTCAATTTCAAGTTACTAATCAATTCCTTTTTAAACTTTACCAAACCTGACTCACTGCTACCACAGACTCAATTGAGATCTTTACCTCTTCACTTGTTCTGGTCAGAAGCACCTTTTCTCCAACTGTGTTTAAAGGACACCCTCATCAGCTTAGCATTTTTGAGAATGAGTCATTTGTTTGAAGGACACAGCTGCCTCTGGTACAATGCTGATTTGCATGAAAAGTGCCTGCTAAGGGCTAATGAAATTAAACTAACTGGAGTGCGATACTATTCTCTCAAAATAGCATTAACACATTCTCTTTGTTGAAAAAGTATTTTTTTATATCACAAATGCTTTTTACAGTTATATTGGGAAATATTTAGCCTTTTACTGTTAGTCTATCATATTCTCTAGTAAATGACAATTAGGAGTACTTCAACAGACTACATCCCCATTGCTTACTGAAGCAGAATACAAATAACAATAGCACTCGATTGCTATGATTTTTTAACCACACATTTACATTGGAGAAAAAGTACTTGCATGGTGCTATTACACTTTGATACTTGCAAAAACATAATCCCCTGAGTGTAACAACTTTTGTATGAGTTATTGTCACTTGTATTATGTAATACACAGGTGTCCTATGGGGATCAGAGGCTCACTATACTGAATGATATGCCTAAAGTAACACAGCAAATCCTGAACAGAAGTAGGAAGAGAATCCAGGTCTCTTGACTTTCTAATTTGTGCATGCTAAGGGCTAGACCACTACCTTTCCTTCATTAACCTGTTCCACTGTATAGTCATAGCTGAATTGTTACCAATCAATCTACAGAAGGGAAAACAAACAAAAATCAGTAATAATTAAAGTTTCACAAGGCTAAACACTAGACAATTAAAGATATAAACGCTTCATCAATTAAATATATAAAACCTCTTCAAGCCATAATTAACAGTTCTGAACATTTTTGCAAACCACCTCTGGCCTAGCACCTGACTTTATGGGTCCTACCAATACCATAAAATAACTGCCAAACCCTTTTGATGGCCTGAAAGACTAAGGAAGAATTTTTCCAGTTTCTCTGAACAGTGATTAATGGTTCGTAAGCAAGTGAATAGCTTTTATTTTCCAGTCTTGACTTAATAACTGACTTTACAAAGAAGAGGTACAAAGAAAAATGTGAACAGAATACCCTGAAAGATCTTTGTCAGCCAGTTTGCATTTTGTTTATTCGAGATGGAAACGTGAACGGAGAAACCACATCTCAGATAAGAACAAACAGCAGTTTGTTACCCAGGGTGCTTGAGATATATATTTTTCTTTATACAGTGTAAGAATTAGCCACTTACAGTTCTATCTGTGCCTCAGAATACGAGGTGTATGTCTAAAGAGAAGGTTTAAGGCACTATAAAAGAAAACACAGCTTTCAGAGAATCTGTGGTTTTAATATTTGTGCAATAGGCAAAATGTTGGGTCTGAATTTTTTAAGACAAGACCTTCTTTTCAATTGAAAACATACCAGGAAAAAACAAGACTACAGAAGCAAGTCTGAGGGCTTCAGACTCCTCTCCCTTCAGATGTTGACTGAAACGCTTTTGTGCAGTGAAATTGCTTTTAAATATTTGAGCAATGCAAAGCTGCATAGGAAATGAAAAATGTTTTGTTGCGATTCACATCTGGAGACACACATGTATGCCCAGAAGAGCATCTCACCAAATCATTCTGTCTCTTCATTTCACTCTGAGCTTCATTAGTTTTAAAATATGAAGCAGTATAAAAAAAGCACACTCTTCATTTCACAGCTGGAAATCAGCATTCCATTTACTGTGGAAAATAGGTACTTGAGATAATATGTCCCAAATTATGAGTTACACAAACGCAGAGTGAACTCAGCTCTGGTTTGTCTCCTATATTCTGGTTAACTTCAGCTTCAGTTAGCCATTACAATGTCACTAGAGTTTGCAGCAATGCTACCACAGAACAGGTAGAACAGCTGAGGGCAGTGCCGTGCCAAGCTCAAATAGCCATGCAAAACAGGCAGAGATAGTGCTCCCAGTTCCTTCAAAGTGGCTATTTATGGCCAGACCACAAAATCTAGTCTTTGAAATATTGAGATTTACAAGCAGGCAGCACACAGACATTGTGACCATAACTACTTTTTCAAGATATGGCTCTTCTCTAGTGTTACCCTGTGTGTGCATCTTTGTCTAGGTTTTTCCTTTTCAATACCACCCAACACAGCAGTGCTGTCAATACTCATTAGGAACTGACATATAAAGCTGCCACAGCTGATGAGTTTAATAGCTCTCCTCACCGCATTTATCCTTTATCCAATCTTTAGATTTATTATCACTACTAATTATCCACTGTCTCGGGTTGATTTGCTTGCTGGACAAAGGTAATTCAGGAACACTGTTTACAATCTACGTCCCTTCAGGTGCAGTGAGATGCACTGCAAAATCTGTAATGAGAAGTCTGAGGGGAAAAAAAAAGTACCACTTTTTTTCACCTCTTCTCTCTAATCAGGACAGATAACTTCATTCCCTTTTTCTTTACTTATCCTGCACAATACCTCCTGTAAATTGGGTTATCTGGTGGTTCAACACCTTCTAGAGCAACTTAGAGATTAGCTGCTGCCCAGCAGGTAACATCAAGCACTTAGCACTCCCACACCTTTTCCCTGGGCCCTGTGCTGCACAGTGCTCTGCCAGATCAAATGTGGCATATCATGCCATGAAAGACAGATGGAAGGATCCTTTAATGGTATAGTAGCTGCAAAAGTATTTAGAGCAATGAACAAACAGCGATGCACACAGGCCAACCTTTTCAAAGCTGCCTAACTCATTCAGCTCACCAACTCCCCAGTACTACAAATAGAAATCAAGTGCCCAGCTTTCTACTTACCTTCAAATGTCTTAGCATACACACGCAGCTATGTGTTACTTTCTGAACATTAACTTCACAAGAATAGCTTGTTTTCATTATGGTTATGATTTTTCCCCTTATTTCTAGCCTGCTGGGTGTGATGGTAGTTCATAAAAGCATTCAAGAACAGGGTCTTGCCCTAAGGATTTTGCTTCCTAATCCTTACAGTCAATACACCCAAAATTATGACTCCAATTAGATAAGCCTGTGTACACAGCAACTGGTGCAGTGATAATCAGTCATGGTAGCTCTTCTGAAGCCAGTGGTGTTAATTTATAACAGCTCTGGGAAGTGCACAGAAGACCTAAAGGATCTTTATTGTTAGGGTTTTTGCTTTTCCATCCTATACTCATGATACTTCTGTTCATAGTTTACCCAACTGCTAAAGGTAACAGTAACTCTCCTCACTGAGCAGCAAGTGTAATTCATGTCTCTTTGTGGGGCTCAGAAATCCTTTGCAGTGGTAGGAATGCAGTGCAATATTTTCTTCCCCCTTCTCCAATTCTCCAGCTCTTTTATCAAGATTTTCCCATTCATACTAGTGTTGATAATTTATGACAAACCTGAAACCCCTTTCATCAGAGGAAGTCAAAGTTTTTTGGGAACAGGACTGAAACAGGTTTCTCTCTCTTGAGAGTGCTGCTGACCAACTGTTTGCATTTTCTACATTGCATGTAGAAAATGCCTGTAAGACCTACCCCAGGTGAATCAGCAGGACAGGAACAGGCCTGTGAACAGAACCTGTATTCTATAACCTATCAGTATTGTTTGAAGTGCTTTCACAATAGCCCTGTGCTGACTAGATGCAAGAAAAGAAGATATGTATTTATCCAGACAGTGCTCCTACTGCGTTAATGTACTACCATGCATAATTCCCTTCACTCCCTGGCATATTCGTCATTCTCTCTGACTTTACCGGTGTTCTTGGGCTGATAAATTTATAGATACAGTAATAGGATTCTGAATTAAGACACAATTTAAGAACGCAGTTTCAATTGCAATGATTTGTGGATATGAGGTCATTTAGACCAGTCTACTTTCCTTTTGCCAGAGATTTGTAGCTACTATTCCCCCCCTCCCCCAAGCAATGATCACATGATGTTTGCTTCAGCACTGGATGTTGCAATACCTCAATGAATATACAAGAAACAGAAAATAAACAAACCCACTATGACCAGGGATAATATGTGGTGTATTTTTCTTTAGGATGATTAAATGTGAACACATGTCACAGGATGTAGGGATTGCTTTAGTAAGGGAGCATACAGCCCTCTATCTAACCAGGCAAATGGCCATGGAGAAGGTTAAAGCAGCCCTCAGGCAGACCCTGAATATGCACTGGCTACTCCCTGGCTGCTGTGTTCCATTGGCTTTTTTTCCTGTAAGATGCAGGCACTTCTTAGATTGCTGGGCCAAATTCCATACTCTTTCACACCTAGGAAGTTTCACTGAAGACAGTGTATTTCCACCACAGAACCAGGAAGCTTAACTTGGCTTTGCCAGCCTTTCACCAGCCCTCTGACACTAAGACCACAAACGAAACCTTTGCAGCCAACAGAATGGGCCACACAGTTCATGTCTTGTGGGATGGTCCCACACAACTTCTGCCATTGCTATCAGCCATCCCTTCCTATTGTAGGGTCAGGAAAACAGTTAAAACCATTTTATTTTATATGGAATTATGCTCCTTACAGATCAGCATCTTTGGTAGATAGACACTAACACACCTGCAAGACAAAGTATTCAAAACTAGGAGTACTGTGGAATATCTCACACTGATTTTCTTGCTTGTTGTGGTGGAGAGGAGGAGGCACACTGAACAGTGCTGAGTTTTACATGAGTCAGCCCCATACCACATCTCAGGAGAATGACCACACACCCACTCCCACCAAAATCAAGCAAAAGCAAAAGAAATCTTGGTCTCTTCAGCCTCTTCTGTTCTTGTGTCTGGTTCAAAGTAATTTTAAGCAAAAATGCAAATCTCTTTTCACCAAAAGGGTGTTTCAGCAAGAGAACACGTACTGAGCTCTGCATTTGTAATTCCACATAACAACTAATATACCAAGAAATGTCAGACTATTCACTTCAGATAAATCAGTCACCTGTTCCCAAAACAAAAGCAAATCCATTTTGCGTAATTCACACAGGCAACTACTGACATCCCACATTATCATCTCTATCTATTGCACCTCTCAGCATGCAAATGATATCCTTGGCTAGGCAGTCAGATTCATTTCTGAGCAAAGAAATACATCACCAGATTTCAACAAGCTTGTTTACCTTCAACTTCTTAGGAAAATAAAGGCTGTGACACAGACCTTCAAAGGGTGATCTCCTCTCCCATCCACCCAGCAAACACCCAGTTCATTGCCTTTGGATTGCTTCTTTCACCACAGCTATGCTTGTTATGTGGAAAAGTATTCTGTTTCTACCACTTCGTGAAAAAGGATTTTCAGTAAAAGATAAGCAACAACATCAGACAAGACTTCTATAACGGAGGTTTCACTCAGTACACAGGTGTCTGGGAGATTATCTCGCCAATTTACCCAAAGCTGCAAAGATCAGAACGATTCCGGGATGACTAAAATCCCCCTTTTTTAAAAATAAAAGCCTTTTATCTGCCAAGCGACACTTCCTGTTCTAAAGGCTATTCTCCTCAGTAGTTGTCAACTATGTATTAATCTAATTCATAGAAGCCTTCGAAATAAATACTTTCATGTGCAAAATCTTTTGGGAAACTCTGATTCCCTGAGGCTTTAAAGAGCAATTGTTGCTTTATCACCCTGGAAGTTTCCCTTGAATTTAAAGCCTGGTAACAAGGAGAAAAAGATACATCAAATATTTCAGCGATTAACAAGTTTCCCAGTCTTTGTCATCCTCAAAGGATTTTCAACTGATCGGTAGGGAAACTGCTAAAGAAGAAAATAAAAGGAAAGTGATCTGACCCAGTAAAGCAGTCCTTGTGTTCCCAGGTCCTGTATTCACCACTCCTGTCCAAAGCAACAGCACTCACTTCTAACAGTCCCTTACAATCAACAGCAATATCAAACACATTGGGCCTTATTTTAAAGGGTGTACGTGTTGGCAAAGAAAAACGCTACTTACCTACTAGGAGATAATGAAGCCCCTCCCCAAAGAACTCTCATAAGAAAACCACTGTGTGGGAGAGGCAAAGCACTGCCAGAGCACTTAGGGAAAAGCAGGTAATTGAAGTTTTGCTACGTTTAAACTCCATGCCTGTGCAATAAAAACCTGATTTTAAAAGCCCTGTAAAGCAGAGAACTTTTCTGGTGCTTTACTGTCTGCCATGGCACTGAAATGGCCGCACTAAAGCAGCGAATTGCTGCATTTTGTACATTGTTGCATAATGAGGGCATGTGATAAATGGCACTGCACACATGTTAAAAGGCTCTGAGTGATGGAGGCTTTCAATTCTCTTCACAGTGTTCAATGAGAAAAGTAACATCTTTCATTGACTAGGAGCAACCTTCAGTGTGGATTAACTTCAAATTCATTAGCATTCATCCCATGTTCCCAACACCTTTGTGTTCTACATTAGAAACGTGCAAAAGCAACCTACCATACCTGAGTATGAACTGATCCACCGTAGAATTGTTGGCAATTGTCACATAAACATTCACAACCTCTCCTTGTTTGACAGGCTTTGAGGGCAACCAGACAACAATATTACTATCCAGCCGTAGCTCCGTTAGCTGAGAAGTCTCCTGGCCTCGATGGAGGCTGACAGATCCAATCCTCTGTAAATGGGACATGGTTTCATCCATGCCATCTTTTCCTGGCCGGATAGCGTTTCCCTTCCTTATATCCTCCGCAGTACACTCTCCCTTCTCATCTCCCGGCTGAATGGTGTAGTAAAGCTCCACAGGGCTCCCTTCAAACTGATCCGGTGGCTTCTTACGGCCCGTGACAACCGCTGGGGGGTTAAACCAGCTTGGTAGGAGCTCCAGCTCTGCCACACACAACCCCAGATCCCCTTTCAGCCTGCAGCTGCCTCTGACTTCCCGCGTCTCTCGGAAGGCGAACACCCGCAGGCAGGGCAGCCGTTCCGTGGTGCTATAGTCATCCCAGTCCCTGCCCACGATGTAGAACAGGACCTGGACTTTGGGCTTGCTCAGGTAAATTTTGTTGCTCATTATGTAAGCCTGAAGTTTCCAGTTATAAGCAAACTTGTTGGCAGATCCAAAAAAGTTGGACGTTAACATTAGGTCCTGGGGCACAACTTGTTCAACTGAAAAAGGTCCATAGCTGGCATTTAACACAGGTGGTCTCTTGGCTTTATATGGGAAGAACGATTCCACCCTGGACTGCAAACTGGAATTTCTCATAAAGTCCTGGTTGGCTTCTTTGAGAAAGAAAGATGTCTCGGCACTGAAGATCCGATAGCTCACAGGTAGGTATGTTGGTAATGAAGAAAATCTCTGATTATTGTCCAAGACCACTCGGCACTCTGTCACTAATAAAAGAAAAAGGTGATGTAAGTTAGATCAAACCTGCTTATAGGTTCAAAGGGACATTTATTACAACTTTAGGGACAAGCATTATTTAATGCAAAAAATATGTAAAGTGCAGCTACATGTTTAGGTGTAGCTGATTCTTTTTTTGCATTATGTTCACAAAAGAAAAAAAATGCAGCCTTTAGTGCTACCTTGCATTTATCTATGATACATGTTTTGTCACACAGGTGACGTACAAAGGGTTTTCTGCAGCACAATTATTCATACTCCCAGAGAGGGTAGGAAAAGGAAGGTTCACATAGCAGAAGCAATGCTTGTCCCAGTAGCCATTTTACATGGCCAAACTGAACTGCAACAGAGCTTTACTAATACACAGCAAACCTATAAAGTACTCACTGAATACTTTGACTATCATCTGGATGAAAAATGAATAGGTTACTTGTCACTCCCACTCCACGTCTCACCCCCTAACAAAACTTCAAGCAAGTTTGCCTAAGTTTGCACAAGCCAATTCCCTTAAGGGCTGCCCACAAATCAAAGTCAAAGCTTTCCAAAACCTATTCCATAGGTAAACAGGGTGTCTTTTAAACCACCTATGTGCTCACTTTTCCCCACTCTTTTTCTGGCCATTCATTCTAAACTTTCTGCCTACTTAGAAATGTCCCTCCTGTCTTTCCAACCCTCCTGTTCAGTTACAGCATGTATAAGGCATTCGGTACGTCAGTACGGTTCACTGAACCACAGCCCCAGAGGAGTGCTAATCACTACCCCTGCAGGAACACTGGCCAGGAGATCAAAGCTAGTTTCTCTTCTACAGCCAAAGACAGAAACTGCTTTTCTAGGAACTGACACACACACCATTACACTCTCTTCCTCTGTCAAGAAACCTTGCTCTCGTATTACTGTTTCTAGCACTATGGGCTACACCTCCATAATTTAATACTGACAGTACCTCAGCTTTCTAAGTTATTTAAATGCTTATGCACATCACATGCTAGAAATATTTCAACAAGTACCAATATATTAAGACACAAACAGAAAGAAATTAGTTCATACTGGCCAGTTTTAAGTTTCATCTGAATATCAGATTCCTTTTGACCTAAATGTTGTTTTCCTGTTACAAAGATTAACACCACATATTGTCAAAAGGCAAAGTTTATTACCTAAATTATGGTAGATAACAATGGAGAACAGTTACAATACATGTGGTTTATGTAACACTACTCACAACACTTCCTCCTAACTCACACTGAAGAGACTAACTATAGGTACAGAAGGTAAATGAATGATGATGCATCTAGTGCTAAGACTGTCTCTAGTATTTCAGAATAGACCTTGACCTCAGACATATCTCAGTTCCAATGTCCTTGGGGAAGAAACCATAAGGGCAATGCATAGCGTGTAGATTCGGCTGAAACTCAAGAACACCCAAAGATCTTTAAAAAGTCCTACAGAGACAGATTCTTTTATCAGCTTTCTCAAAGGTCTGCAGCTTGAGGACTTTTGCAAATAATAGGTTCGCTGTCCTTCTAGCATGTCTGGCTTCCAGCATGCTAATTATGCAGTCAAATTTAATTAAATGTTTTAAGTAATAAATAATCAATATCTGTCATTACACCAAATGACTACTGCTGACAGACAACTTCACTACAATCCTGTTGAGTGTGCACATAGCTAGTGTGCTGGCACTACTCAGTGATAGGAAAGCAAATAGCTTTGGAAGGCAGGTGTTAAGCGATTAAGAAAAAAGGAAAGAAGCAAACGTGGAGGAGGGGAAAATGAGAGCTCTCAAAGGACAGCAGCCATAAAATAGAAATAAGGAATTCAGATGCATTCACACATTTTCAGCTGATGCACCACCGCTGGATGGTAGAACTAGTTCTCATCAATAAGCAAACTGCCATGAGTGGACAAAAATAAATAATAATAAAAAAAAATAGAAGACAAAACGAGAAAGAAGAAGGTAAGAGACCTGCCAATGAAAACACCATTATCAAATAAGAGTCACAATTTGTCCAGAGATGAAATCGAGCAGGGAAAAGATTAAGAACAAAAGTTAAGGCTTACAACTAATTACTCCTTTGTAACAACCCAGTGATTTTAATCTTTCTTCTAGCACCATATGTTTCTGCAGCACTTCATCTGAACCCAGAGAGGCATCTGTTAAGCACATCACTGGCTCCAATGTGACAGTCCAGCTCAAATTCCTGTAACCTAGAAAGTTCATTTTTGGAGCTGCATATGAAACAGTGAATTCTGATCTGTATTATTATTTCTTGAATTTCAGACTAAAAAGGAATTTTCTTTGGGGGGATTTCATATAGAGCTGGAGCCCTGGATGCTGGATTCACTGGAATAGCCACAAAAGCTTAGTATTTTTAAGCCATTCTTTTATGAGGTTGGTTTGAAACAACTTTCTTTTGGACTGGGAATTAAGGGTTTAGATTGTGGGTGGGAGATCACTGGCCAATGGCCATGTATCTTCACTGACTGATGTTAGATGAGCCACTGAGCCTTCAAGGAAACCATCTGCCTGTCCCCTCAGCCAGAAGGCTCCCAGCCAGGGAAAGCCAGTGAGAAGCAGAAGACATCTGCCTATGCAAAGAAGGAGTAACTCGAGAAGGTTTCTCTGCACCTTGTATGGCCCTCACAAAGGCACATTTATAATTACTCCTTCCAGGGAACAAACCATAAGCAAAGAAGCAGACAAATTTCTATTCCTCCGTGTTCTCCTCTTACCCTAGGACATCACTACAGCTGAAGCTTCCACCAAGTATTCTGTAACTTTTAAGGTAGGTTCTTTTCCTTCCTTTTTACAACAGCTGTACCCACTGGCTTGTTCCTCCATTCCTAAAAGTAGCTATAATTGAACACTGTACCATATAGATTATTTTTTTTTGCCCAAATTCCACGCCCCTAGAGTTCTGAAACAAAACCCCTAATATTTACAACATCACCACCACCTAAAACCCTGAAAATCCTGTTAATATTATCCCTCCTCCTTACATGGACTCCCATTTCCATGCTGCCCTTACATCCAGAGAGGCTAACCATACTGCAAACACAATATACAAACTATCCTCTCACAGAAGTCCCCAACCTTGAATTCTCTTCTGCGATTCCATCTTCCACTACAAACCTGTCTGTCTCTTGCAGGGCAAATCACATATTCCAGCTCAGGAAATACAGAGTAGGGAAAGAATAAATGTAGAAAAAAATGCACTTAAATCAGCACAGATGATTCCTTCACCACAAAGTGTCAGCTAGGTTTTCTGGTTTGTTTTGCCTTCATTTTCTATACCGGTACATTTAGTGACTTCAGAGCATATGAAATCTTTGTAGCAAGTATTTTTCTTAGAACTAGAGCCCAGCAAATGCATCTCAGAACAACCTTATTTATACCCTCATCCCCTCTAAGTTCCTTTTTCTTAATATCTAGAAAAGGGATTTTTGCTGTTAGAAAGGCTGAGTGGAACTTAAACCAACCAAGCTCAAATTCAGACTATGGAACAGGTTTTTAGCTGTGAGGTTGATCAACTATTGCAACAAAGAGCCCAATGGCTTGTCTGTGTCTTCACATCAAGACTGGATTCCTTTCTGAAAGGTACTTTTTTCACAGCACGAGTTACTGTACAGAGATAGCTGGAGCCTCATACTCCTTTCTGGCTTGAAATCTGTAGTTCTATAGCCATTCAAAAAAAAAAACCAATTGGAAAACCCACATGACAGGGTAATTGCAGAAACCACATATTCTGTTTCTCATGCTTGCCCATCAGATCCACTTTCTCACCCAGTGGCAGAACAGAGAGACTCTGACTAACTGCACATAGGCAATGTCAAGTGTCAAACACTTATGGTGAACACTTGAGACCAATTTGTGAAGTTAAAAATAAACTGTGGAAACAAATCTGCCAAATCCACATAGCAAACATTTGAGGGAAATTGCAGCCTATTCTCAAATATTCTGTGAGCATCCAATGAGGGCAACTTCATCAAAAAATGATTGTTAACAAAATTATTTTCTCAGTTCTTTCTAGAATCCAGGTTTCACTAAACTGAGACCCAAAGTCCAAGGATAAGTTTGTAATTGCAGTGTTTTGTTGATTAACCTGGGATGGTTATACCTATTCACATATATGTGAATACACACCCTTGGTAACCAACCGGACATATTTTAAGCCCAGATGTAGATGGAATCTTATTTAGCCTAGATTAGAGTTCAATTAAACCACAAAGATTGTCAGGAGACCCTATAATCAGTTCTTTTGAATAAATTTCCTATTTTATTTCAGTGGGACAGATTAAGTTATTTCAGTCAGTATATAGTTAAATGAAAAACTGCAATAATATTCTATTAAACAGGCTTCTCTCCCATACTGAGAGCACACCCTTAATGGAATTATCCTTTGTATATTACTGAAGCCAAAATCTTCACTAAACTTCAGACATAAGTGGATTTAGTTCATAAGTGAACACTTCCCCCATTCTTCTCCAGCAGAGGCAGAACATAGTTATTTCAGAACTGTCAGGAAAATGACAAAAGTACCTGAAACAATGAATGAACAAAGGTACACCAGGAACTTCTACACTTCTTTAAAACACAAAACCAAAGGGTCAGTCACTGAAACTAAGTGAGGGCAATTCAAAGTGGATTAAAAAAATATTTCATACAGTGTGCGATTAGATGATAGAGCTCATTGCCAGGGAGGAAGGCACAGAGACCAAGAATTTATCCAGACTTAAATTGACAATTTCAATGTTTGGAAAGATACTCAGACCGTCTAGATTAATGTCATTAACTATATGTAAAACCCATTGTGTTTTAGTATTTATCTGTTAGAAACCAGGATTAGACCTCTGCATTATAAAGCATTATCCAACATCTGTCAGGTTGTTCCATTTTCCTCAGGATGACTGAAACAACAAGCACATGTGTATAAACCACAAGTAGCTGGTTTGTGATATAGAGCCTTGTCACAAACAGAAAAGAGGAACTTTAAAGCCTATTTCAGAAACATAACGAAAACTTTCAGAAAACTACACATTAGCATTTCCAATGTTTCAATGACAGCCTACAGGCTTCAATTTTTGATGGTTGCAGTTCTATGTATCTCACTCTTTGACTGCAGAAATTCCAAAATGTCCTTTTATTTCAAACCTGTCTTCTCTATCACCCCCACTTCATGTAACTGAGATGTGTTAGTCAAAGACTATCTGACATTCAGGACTGAAATCTATAAACTATTTTCTCAGACTGGTTGATGACCTTAAAAGTCTGTAAAACAGCAGTGTATATGCAAAGGTCAGTGAAAACTTCAGAAATCACTCCCACTCCCAATGCTGACATTACCGACTGCCTGTACTGCTGAGGCCATCTGACATATTTAAGCTAGTTTACTGTTTAGAATCAAAGATAAATATCTGGAACTCAAGTTTCCGCTAATGAAAGCTTTTGTTAAGAGATAAGGTTTGGAAAACTTCTACACAGAGACCATTGAGGTACTCAGGCTTTCTTCCCCTTGCGAGAAGCTGCAAATGTCAGTGTCCTGTGAGCAACATCCAGCAGGTAAAATGTCATATGATGGCCTTTTGTTCCAACACTGTTTGGCTCATTGTGGTAAACTCCATGGATTCTGCATTCACTCATTGTGTCAGCACTAAAAGTCCAAAGCAAATAACACTTAAGCTGATTTTGTCTGATAGCTGTAGAGAAGAGGAGAAGGATTTAGGACAGCAGAGTTTATTCCCAGCTCCATCAAAAACATATGGTAGCCATAGGAAACCCCTGCAACCCAATTTCTCTAGAGATGAAATGAGAGAAGCTATCACTAAATTTGATTGACTTGTGATTAAAAACCACATTGAGCTCATCAGACAAAAGACTAGGTAAAACACTGTCTTTATTATTATTTTTTCTCTCTAAAGCATGCAGAAATAACCCAGTGGAAGTCACAAAGTGAGGAATAAGTAGACAATATGGTGAGGGTTTTATAACTTAACCAGTATCTTTTCAGAGATCTGGACTGTTTATCTCCCATTGAAGACACTGATGAAGAGGTCTAATTCTCATGGGAGTAAAATTGTGTGAAAGACAGACCTCTACAGAGGGAATTGCAAATGTAGCCCTACAAGACGGCTCACAAAAACACTCAAAATTTTAAACCTTGGCCAGAATGTCACAATGATCAGTTGCATGAATATCACAGTTAGGTTTTTTCATTTGTTTGTTTTTAATTACTGAAGTGTCCTAAAAATGAGAACTTACAAGATGTAAGTTACAAACATGAAACAAACAGTTCTGGCCTTGGCACGTATCAATTCCTTGTCCTGTGGCTCTTCAGTTTTTAATAGCACCGTGCTTTCCTCTGCTGTTTAAGTCTCTGTTAGATGCTGATAGGCACTCACTCCTCTGTTTAGACATTAAATTGCTTTACACAGGCTCCTTGTTTAAAAAGAGATTAGGGTCCTAGAGCCTGAATGGTGCAATTTGCTCAGCACTCTCCACTGCCACAAAAATCAACAAGGATGAAGAGTACAAAGCTCAGCGTGAGCAGTGCTCAGATCTGTGCAGGATGGAGCTTTCCTTTATACAGGTGTAGAAAGAGGAGGCAGAGGACTCAATAAATGAGTTCCAATGCTTCTCCTCTTACCACTCTGTAAGGAAAAGGGAGAATAATTTTTCTTGGAAATAGTATATTTTAGGAAGCTGATTAAAATCAAAGCCAATCAGCAACATAAACAGGGGGACTTTGTACTACATTAGTGCCCAAAGGCCCACACTGAGATTCAGGCTCCATTGGGCTCTGCATTACCCAAGTATCAGGGGTATTGCTCAAAGAGCTGGGTGTAACCTGGCAGTGAGTAATTCCAAGACTGAAAAGGAAAAAGAATGTCTTACCATCAGCTCTGAACCAGGCTTTCCCTAGGGTTAGTAACATACTTTCAGCATACATCTTGTTGTGTTCATAGCTGGTGTCTCATGTTTCAGGGTCTGTATTCTCAGGGTCCTGGACGTTGCTATGAAATAAAGCCCTTCCAGAGCTATCATCCCACCTCAGCAGTTAAATACACAACAGATGGAAGAATTTTTCCCACCATCTAGATAGGGAACTGAGGCAGTGTAACTAAATTGAGTTTTCCAGGAGTTTCTATCAAAGCTAAGCACTAAGTCAGACATCTTTAGACTCATTTGATGTCATTATCCACAAACCCAGTCCTTCCATTTCCAAACCTCCTTTACACATAGATTAATAAGAAACATATCAAAAGCTGCACGATCTTTTTAGAGGTTGGGCAATTTAAACTTGTTCCTGCAAACAGCCAATAATCCCACGCAAGTCAGTGGGAACACTGCAGCAACAGGGATTCCTGACCTGTGAAAAGAGTTGCAGATTCGGGCATCACATCTGGGAAAGCATTGTTTTCAAGATGATGTGATTAAAACAGACCTCGAAGCACCATGCCACTGGAAATGCTGATATATATTAGAACTTAAAACATGCCAGAACATCCCACTATCCTGGCTACAGCCCTGCTAATCATCTCCATTTCAAAAATGCAAAGAAGATTTATGATGAGATTAATTGAGAAGCGAGGCTGAGGAGGTGGGGAATAGCCTTGCCCATTCGGGAAATGAACTCAGTGTCACCTTTAACCTCCAAGTAATTCTTTGTCACAGAACTCAAAGCAACTCATCATACCAGAACAGCAGCAGGACAGAAACCAAGCGGAAGTTTATGTGGTTAAACACCTTCTTTCCCAGGGATTAATTAAAAGGGATGGTTAGAGCACTGCTGTTACTGTGGTCATAGCACCTCCAAGGGCTGTTTTTAGGTGATATCTCCCAGAAGGTGACCTAGCTGCTGCTGCTAACAGGGCAAAGGCCAGCACATACTAGGGTGACAGCTGCTCCCCAAACCCTGAACTGTTGTTTCTCTCAAGTATCCTGTCCTGACTCAAAAGCTTTGTGGCAGCATCCCAGCTCTCCACTGCAGTCACTGGGTGGTCTGTTTAGTGAATATTGGTACTGAGGGCAGAAGCAGGAGGGCAGAGACTCCTTAAGCCTCAAACCTAGCATTACAGAATGTAATGAAGTTCAGCTAATCTGTTCTCTCCAGTTCACCTACAACAGAAGTGAATGGATGAAGAAATGACAGGAAGAACATAGCACTGCAGTGGTTGTGGTGTTAGTACTGGGTATAGGAAAGACAAACTACAAGAAGAGGAAGAATGAGAACCAGAAGGAGGAATTCTACAGAGGGACACAAGCAGACCTGACAGAATGCTAAATTACAGTAGAAAATGCAGAAAAACAATTATGTACATGAGTTTATAATTTTGTTTTTATTGTTTAAGGTAGAGAGGATGATTTATAAGTCCCTCTCTAAAGTGTCTTTAATTTTCTCTAATTGTCTTGCTATAATCTGCCTAGAAAGGGCAAAACCAAAACACACTATTTGTACCTGAGGTACAGATGGTTCTTCTTTCCAAGACAAAGTTTATACTAAAGGAGTAAGTTCAGAAGCCAAAACACAATGCATGCCTAAGATGACTGTATCTTACCTGACCCTGGATCCAGTGCACAAAGCAGAAGAACAGTCTGGTGAAGTCCTTTAGAAGGGATCAAGGAGTGCATTAATGAAAGAGACAAAGTTGGCCTGCACAGCTTTGAAGCTACCATAGTGCAAGTCTGTATTTTCTAGGGCTGGCAGAACACAAAATCTTTTTCTAAGAATCCTACCTTACTGTTGCTCCTCAAATGTCTTTAAAATCATTGGCAAAGACAAATGATACTGATTGATGCAAGTTTGTTATGCTGAGTGTCACAAAATTGCATAAAGCAAATGATTTGTACCATCTTTATAAGAGGTTGAATGTGTCATGGTCCTAAAATGCTGCTGCTCAAGAATCAGCAAGACCTCCCGGCAAATCAATGAAATAGAGCCTTGCCATACATTTTGCAAGTACTATTTTGGTCCTTTCCTAATATAACTTCCAAACCTTCCTCCTCCCTCATGTCCCTACCACAGATCCCTAATTCACAGCTAAAACCACAGAGTGCCTCCTACAACTTTTTCCAGCAGGTGCAGTCCTTAAAGATAAAATTAAATTTTTCTTCTCTTTGAAAATCATCCTCATTCAGCCTGGCTCCTCAGGGAAATTAATGAGTGCTCACTGAATATGTTTATATAAGATCTCCTCAGGATTTATGCTGTTAAACATTAGGAGCGTTTTAATCTGCCCTCCAAGGGGTAGAGAAGCTGATGTGGCTGGCTAGAGATGTCTCAATACAATGAATGTGGTCCCCTCACTACTGGCAGCATTGGCTGCACTAACACGCTCTTGGCTTTGCAGCAGGCAACACATCAGCTCTGGTGACAGAGACCAGCACCAGAGGATGGGGTTACAGCTGAATAAAAGCTACTGATTTAATCAGAAGTGTTCAGGGCTCCATTGTCAGCAAGATGTTGCAAGACCAAGGCATACTCACAGCCCAAGGGGCAGTAAGACGACCTTGGCTTTGAGCACAGCTTTCACTTGCCCTACAGCTGGCCCCCGGGCCACCACACAGGGCTGTCCCTGCTGTCAACAGTGGGGACTCTCCATGCTAATGCAGGGAGCCCTACTGCACTCCCACAACACACAAATCAGCCTGTCGCATGCTTCTGCTTACCTGTGTGTATTTTCTCACATTGATCCGGGCCCCAACTGCTCACTCCCAGGCAGTGTTTCTCAGAAAAGTCCCTCTGCTATAGGAATTTTGTCACTGACTATAAGAGATAAGTGGTTCCCAGGTAAAATTAAACCTGCAAACTCCTAATGGGCTCCACAACCACAGCTGGGCCTATACCATCTGCTATTTGCTCCTTTGGAGGTAGAAAGATCCTTTTGCTAGTTCAGATTTACATAAAAGAAATAATACAGTTCTTTATGTAACTACAACAGTATGTATCATCATAGTGAAATATGTACTTGTGCATGTACAAGCACACATGCAACATGTATTTGTGCACACACATGTAAATACAGTTCATTTCTACATGAGAAGCAGTAAACCCAACTCTTGACCTTACTCTCAGACTGACTGGTCTTGTCACATCTGAGAGAGGAAAAAGCCAGACACCTTCTCCCTGTTGTAACTTTACTGAAGCCAGATGTCTTGCATCAGAAAACACTGTGGTCTAGCATGGCTATTGGATCAAGACAATATGATTTCAGCAATGATTAAAGATGCCTGTGATTTCTGGGCATGCAGGAACAAAGGAAAGCTTTCTGTTGGGAGAGGGGTTAGAGAGGATTCACTGCTGCCTCCACGTCTGCAGTTCTGTCTCCTCCATTAGTTAACAAAACAACAGACTCAGATTAATTGAAAGCAAAAGGTAACTGTTACTATACTGACCAATTTGCAATGCCTATCCTGCAGTTCCTTTTCACTCCATGTTTCCCCAGGTAAAGCTACCCAGCTAAAGCAGAGTGGTACAAAAGCCACTATGTCATGCACATTCAAGAAACAAAATTTTACTGGGAATCATTTTCACTTTCAATAAAGAAATATAGAGCCAATGCCACCCTGAAGTCCCAGAGCACTGCATTAACACTCTTGTCAGCTGTAGGGCTTTTGGACTGCTACATTATTTTTTTTATTATTTTATAAGTCTATTTAAACCTGTCTGCATTTCAGCTTGCTAAGGCTGTTTACCCACACATGAACCCCATTCTGGGCAGCTGTAATTAACGTCACATGCTGTAACCCAAGCAGGCAGTTGTGCTAGTTTGCTGGAGATCCTCATTCTAAAAAAGGAAGAGAACAAGAACAGTTTTAGGGTTCCTGTAAATGCTGAGCTGCTCACTGTGAAAACTGACGTGTGGTACTTGTTCTCCATGGAAAGACAAGGCCTGCTAGTGGGGTAGGAGGGAAGCCTGTTTACGCCATGCTCCCCTGACCTAACAACTTTTGTGATGTTTTACTTTAGAGGCAATATCATGCATTTGATTTAAAAGACAGATATAAGCATCTTATACCCTTGATGGACACAGAGCAGACTATGTAAAACTCTTGCCCTGTAGGCTGCATGGTAAAGAGCAGAACAAGTCTCTTGGTATAAATTTAAAGAGAGGACCTACAATATGGAGAAATCTTCAAAGGCCAGTCAGGTTTCTAGTCCAACAGCCCTGCCAAGTGTTCCTTTAATCCTTTATTTACCAGTAAATCTGCCGCTCTGTTCAGCGGGTTTTTACTGGTATTGGGTTGCAGCTTCAAACCTGAAAGCTGCAAGCATATGCTGTGTAGCCCTAATGAGAAACTCAATCTATTAATGGGCAGACCTTCTCCACAGGACCAGGTCTTGGCAACATGAGTCAGTTCCTGAACTTTCACCTCCCACTTGGCAGTGTACCAGACTAACTCCACATCTCTCAGCTGGCTTACATTATCAGCTCATTATTAACATACATCAGGGCCAGATCTCTTTTACATGCACCCAGCAAACAGGAAACTACACAAGGGGAGGGCTCCTCATTTTTTGTCTGACTCTGGAGCTCATAAAAATGACTAATTAGAACCAGCTATAGTGGAGGCACTCTGCAGATCTGCTCGCATGTTCTCTGCCTGTGCACCTTAGTCCTGACTGGGGATAAACACCATCAACTGCTATGGTAGTCCATAGCTGCCTGCAATCATTGGGCATCCCTTCCCTCTGCCACAGTATCTTACAGTCCTTACCACCAACAGTTCGTGTGAGGCAGAGGTGTGCTCTTCTCATTTCACAGCAAAGGAATCATTATGCAGACAGAATAAATAACTCTAACATCATACAATCTCTCCACAAAGAAAGCTGGGTTTCTTGAAATCAGTTCCTCTGCATGGACTCCCCCCTGCAGTAAAGAGAATTGTGGGAACTCTTTGCATCCAGTTTCAGAAGAGAATGGTGTGTATTTTAGATCTACATGCTCTCATGGATTCTGAGACCCAGATTCAGAGTTTTGCTTTGAAGTGGCCTGCAAACCCCTCGCAATGCACACACCACACTTTGGGAAAGCATTACAGGGAGTCTCTCACGATGAGAGTTGTCTCTCATCAAACATGGAAGATGATTCTCTTGCACAGCAAGCACTAACCTTAATGATATGCTACTATTTATTATGAGTTTTCCTTGCCTTTTTTTTCCTTACATGATCAGTATTATTTACATTTGTTTTCTAGTTACCCTCCCTTATCAGTCATCCTTATGCTAAGAAGATTTGGCAAAACTAAAAAGAATCTCTCTCCTCCAGACACCTGGTTCAAATCCGATCTGGCCATGCAGTAACTAAAGTTGTATCAACCTGGTAACTGTTTCCATCTCATCTGAGCACAGACCCCAGCACATAATCAATGCCTGCATTAGAAAATGTAAATAGAGACGCTCAGGAAGCAAAGGTCAGAAAAGTCTCCTCAGATCAAAAGAGAGGTGAGATAATAATAACATGGATTAAAATAATGCTGTTACACAGCATTCTTTACCTATAGTCACCTTAGATTAAGGCACACATCCTCTTAATGTATAGAGCACACATCTGTTTTGAAACAAATTTTCAAAAAACTAGCCTTAACATAAGTCAATATAAAATCTGGAAAATCTAAGGGCCTACACAAGCCCCTAATTTTCTTTGGCTGCTCAAAAGGCAGTGTTTCATATTCCTTTTTAAAATTAGCTGTGGTTAGTATTATTTTTCAGAGCTGATCTCATTTCATAACTTGCCTCCTAATTCAGACTGAATTTATGCACAGATGCTCAGAGCCAAAATCTGTTCTTATTTAATCCACAGCAGAACAGGTAAAGAGTAAATACATTCCACACAGGTTCTTGTCTTGCTGCCTCAGCCTCCCATAGCACGGTGGTAGGCATGATGAACTTCGTAGCTGCCAGATGCCCTGCTGTTCCAAGAGGTTTTTGTCAGCTCTGTTCCCCTGAAAATTTTCATGCTAATAACTAGACGAGAACTAATAGAAAATATTCTTATAGGACCAAGATCTTTCAAATGCAAAATAGCTGGAAATAGATTTTAACAGTTCAAAATGCACCATCTTTTCCCAAACTGTAGTTCTGAAACCTGCAGTGATCAAAAGCTAAGTGACTCTTTGTGGAAGCAATGGTGATCAGAAATACAGCATGCTTCATATCAACCAGTCAAGAATAAACCATACAACTCTCCACTGTAATTACACTAAGATGGTAAACTCAGAGTTCAGATGAAAGTTTTGTTATCCACAACAATTTTAAGGTAATCCCACACTAGAGGCACTGTATCTCCAATACTCCCAGAGCTGCTGAATTACCTTAGGCCACTCATTACTAGGTAGCTAGAGGCACCAAGTAAAACAAGGAAGAGATTTCTTCTGCAGAAAGAAATGCCTGGAGCCTTAACCAGTGCTCCAAAAATGGTTTGGGACCTTTGAAAGGGTGATTATGTAAGCGAAAGTGGTATTATTAAAATTATAAAACCATAAGATATTAAGGTGCATCAATGTATTATAGTCAACTCACACAAACATAAAATGCATATTTAAATATATTTCCATAAATTTTTAATTCTTTCATACTGTTCCACGTGATAACAGATGTCAACATTAACACAGGAGGTAGAAAAGGAGATACTGGAATTTGTTAGATATTTGCTAGGTATTTGATACCAGTCTCATTAAAAAGTGTTGAGAAGTTTCATTTTCAATGATGTATTTTCAATAATTATTTTCAATAATGTATTTTAGAGTGGGTAAAGAAAATTTGACTCCTGTTACGAATGTTAAGGGTAAGATACTGATCCAGTTAAGCTGATGAACTTATTCTTTCAAACTTCCTTGCTACTTGGGACTGACCTGTGAAAATCTAGGCAAGACAAATGAAACACTTTTCTAATATATAAAGCTGGATTTTTTCCTCTCATAAAAAATAATCGAGATTCCAGCAGCATTTTTAACTGTTTCCCCAAGACCACTATGCAGATGCAATTCACACACCCCCATGCTGGACCAGCCTTTTTATTTTCTCTTAACTACCTATATAGGCAACCTGATTTCAGAGATGCTAAGCTCCCTCAAGTCTCAGCAAAATTAGTCCCATTAAGAAACAAGTCACAGTCTGGTGCCTACATACAGATCTAGCAATTTTACTTTGAGGAGTTACCCAGTTAGAAAAACACTGGCTCTTTACGTTCCCTAAATGCTTTCAAATTAATGACAAAAAAAAATCCACATAGCAAGGGCTGAACAAAGATTGGTACTTGATGAAATCTGAATGTAAATCTGCAGAGATTCAATTTTAAATAGAAGCAAACTTAAGCAAAATGTTTACTGCTCAGCATTTCAAAACCCCACACCAACCTTATCTTACATTTAAAGGTTTTGTTACTACTGATACTGCTTTTCATTAGTGTATGTGGTGTTTTCAGTTTGAAAGCTATAAACAATGCATTTTGCTGAATAAACTACCAATTACCATTATTAAAAATATCTGCCTTAGCCTTGAAGCCAAATACAACAAATGAGGTGCTGACTCACAGCTGTCCTGTTCCCGTTATCTCCTCAATCTATCTCGGACCTTTCCCTTGCACATTCAATTCTGACACCGAAATGGCTAACAGACAGCTGGTTTTGCAGCCAAGAATCCCTCCTGCCTTGGCTACCAGCCAGCAGAGAAGCCCTTTGAGTAACTCAATCAGCAACTTTCCTGCAACACCAAGGTTGCCTCTGCAGCAGGCCACCTGGAAAACGAGTTGGTCCACCTCCACACCACTAAATCAGACACATCTTTCACAAACTACCTGAGAGCAAGTACTGGCATAACAGTTAACCCTTCTCCCACCATTATTGGAAACTGCCATCAAGGTATTTCTGCACTGTTAGTGAAGCACTGCTATGTAATGACTGTGAGTGCAGGGTAATCTCCCAGTAACCAACACCCTTCTACCTACCTGGTCAAGCCTCTAGCAGAGAGGGTATGCTTGGTCACAGAAAAAACCCACTTGCAACAGTCATTTAATATCTGATCTCCATTAACTAGAATACAAGAAGAATACTGCTAACATGTTCAAGAACGCAACCTAACTTCAGTTAGTAAGTCCACATTGACTAATTAAGTACTATTATGAGTAGTACTGATTTCTAAAAGATTAATGGCAATTGTCAGAGCTACTTGCAAACTTCCGATACTTACAGGCAAACTGGAGCTGTATTTTCTGAAAACTTCTACCAATCTCAACCATGCACAGCACAGATGACTTCTTCAATCATTCCATCTATCTAGAGCGCAGAAAGAAACCTCATTCCTGTGAATGCTGTATCACATAATGCATGTGCTTGGAATAATAAGAACAGACCTACTGAATATTTTTCTGGCAAACGTCTCTGTTCCATAGCTGCAGTTACAGAATCAGTTCTCAGCTATTGCATAAACCAGTATCTGACTCTGATGTGGGCTAGGAACCTTTCTTATGATCTGAAAGTTTTAGCTTCATTTCCTGTAAGAAAAACAACTCTCCCAATTTTGCTTCAAGCTTATATACTTGAATTACTGTATCTCCTTAAGCAGCAACAAGCCATAACAGCAACAGATTTATGAAATATTAGTGGCACTATTAATGTAAATAAATGGTTTTCTGATAGTATTTTTAAAGTTACTAATAGAACAGCATAAATAAGCCCCCTTGATGGAAAATTAGTAGTATATGTTGGCAGGATTCCATTTCATGATACAGTCAAGTAGAGAACTTCTGAGGCATACTTAATTCTTGTAAGTGGCAAATAACAGCACAAACAACTTTGTTCTTTAAATCTCCTTCTGCTCTACATTTTCCATTAATTTCCTTCCAGCCTCAACACTATCACCAACTCAAAGAGCTTCTGCTGAACCATAACAAACCTCACAACATAAAACCTCAGGAACTAAAGAACAGAAATGTTGCTTTGGCTTTTTACACTTCTGTGGTTCTCATTAAAAACAAATCTTTAAAGATTAACATGGTCTAATTGTGAGAGCAATAAACTGCAAATTGGCACACCTAGATTTTATTTCTAATCTCTAGATTATTCACTCAAATACTCGATACTGATTGCTTTCAATCTCATCTAAGTAGTAGCTACTTGCAGTCAGGATTATCTTCTTCGTACAAAGCAGGATGGATCTCTTACCACAATTGACATGTAGCAAATAAATTTCCTGCTAGCATTAGATAATACCCATCCTAGCCATAACTCCATTCATGCTTTTGGTACATTGCAGGAAGGAGACCAGAAACATCCACAGCTCTACTACTTCAGTCCTTCAGAAGAGCCTTTCCAATTGAAAAAATGCCTTACCAGCAGGAAATCAGACATAAACATTTCACCCCGTTCATCTTTCTTTCTAAAGCCCCTCAAATCCCACATTCTACACACAAATCCTTATCCCATCTCCCAGAATTCCTTTGCATCTACTATGAAAGCATCCTGAAACACCTGGGGGAGCAAAGCAAAACAGATGATCAAAATCATGATTAAATCAGAATGTTTCTACTGTAGGTTCAGATCTGCCTAGGTTTTTGTAACTACAGATAGGAAAGGGATTATGGGGTGTGTCAGACTTTACGAAATACAACACTCAATAGCAAAGGAAAAGAGTTCAAGAAGCAAAAAGACAATTACTTCAGGAAAGACGAAAGCCAGTCCCATAAGCAAAGAGCATGACTTGCAGCATTTTATTATTAGATACATCAGCTATACTCAAGAAATGCAGACCTGGTGCAAACTCCTGTTGTGCTTCAGTATCACTTCAGCCCCCAGTGGAAGTCAGTATCATTTCCATAGTTCTACAGATGGTGAAACTGAGGAACTGATGAAAACTTGCCCAACTCATGACAGCAACAAGACCAAAATCTATTAGAAGCCCTGGGTGGAAGGCCTGACTTCAGGCATCAGGAAGAAAAATGTTGTTTTGAGCAGCTGTTTTGTTATGCAGAAGACAATTCTATTCGCATATATTCATATCAAAAGAATTTCATTTATTTTATATGTATTACAAGAAAACCTCTAGACAGCCCTAACCCACTGGGAAGCTAACAGCCAGATTTAAAATCAAAATCCTAACTCAACTATTTACAGAATTGCCCCATTTCTTTCTTCAGAGATGCCCGAGATAACTGCTGCTCTAGTTCTTGCCCCCACCAAACACTTAGCTAAATTCTGTCTCCTGTGTATGTATTCATTGCACATTAATGGGCCAGTGAAACAGAAGGCTGTTCTGGTGTTAAATTCCCTAGTTACCCAGATAACTGCTTTCTCTGTTCCTTTGCTAGTTGCTAGGAATCTGAAGGTTCAGTGGTAATTGCAGTGGTTAAGACTTCAGTGCTACTGGAAATGAACCAAAGTCTCTGAAGTGCAGCGGGAGGCACACACTGTCCTAGTATATTCACTGCCTGTGCTGATAGTTCCCTCCCATCATTAGTGGATTTATTTATTATTTTTTTTTTTAATGGCAAAGTGTTTGCCTTGAAATTTATAAGTGATTCCAGAAAACACAATGGCCTTTTGCTTCTGTAAGACATACTCAGGAGATCTGGAAAAAAGAAATACCCTGAGGGCAGAAAGAAATACCTTTGAACTCAAGGATGATATAATGATCAGAAGGAAAAGAGCATAATACATCATTCATCTCACTGCTTATTTTTGGTTATGTGTATTACACCAGATTCAAATAGAAAAATTAGTCTCTCTACAGATTTCTAATAGCCAAACAGACAACAATGTATTTACATTCAGAGTGCTCACAATGGGGTTTTGCTTTTTTTTTTAAAAAAAAAAAATAAAATTCCTAGCACGGTTTAGGAACCTCTAGATCTGCTTTAGAAAACCAAAAGCAAATATGACAATCCAGTGATAACCTCAAAGCACCTGAATAAACATAAGACAGGTACTACTCACATAGTTTTTTATATGGTTGCACACGTGCTATAGAACATAATACTGAACTCAAAATTACTTAGAAAAGCTATGCCAAAAGAACTAAGGAAGTGACAGGATTGATAAACTAGGAAATGCAAGAGTTTGTTCTACATACAAGCTTGATTTCCCTCTGTTGTGCATATGTAATACTAGATTATACGACTACCCAGCATCTTTACAGTACCCATGTTCCTTGTATAAAATGGCAAGAAAGTAAATCTTCCCATCACTTTAAAGTCCTTTTTCTTCAGAGCATGGAGGCTTTGAAGAGTCTCAAATGAAAAGATATTAATAAAAGGTTATCAGACAAAACAGTTTTCCTCTAATTTCTTCCTCAAACTGAATAGTGTTCAGTTTTCAAAATGTAGAATTCAGCCATAGACCCACAACTGGTACAGAAAATTTCATTTCCAATTATGATGTACTCATAGACAACAGAAGAAAGCCCCAACAATAAGAAATACCAGGCAGCCTCAACTCTAGATGGCGTTGCCAGCTCCTCTTAGAATTCATGAGCTTGCTCCAAGGTATCTAACTCAAAACCTTACTATTATATTCCCAAAGAACTGAAAGTTTATGAACTATTACAAACTATTTAGATATTTCTGCAGAGAATAATTATGTCAGTAGGCATGAACTACGAATATTTGTAATTCATACTACATTGAGAAGGCACAGGTCAAATGGTACAATTTCACTTCCCTCAGTACATGATTCACACGTGTTAAAACCATCAGTGAACTGAGAATTCCTCAAATAGATAATCTGCATTTTTCATTCTGTGACTGAGTTGATTCACCCAAACAGGAATCCCAGAATACCATGACTCCTTACACACTTATCCAACACAGCTGGTGAACAATAAGCCTGATTTACTTATCTACATTTCTAGCCAGGTGATGTCTTTTAGGAGGTACAGTGATGTAGCTTAGCTTTGCAAGGGTCATAACTTTCAGTGTCTGCTGATAGTGCTACAATGAAGGAAAGAAAAGTACTGAAGGACAAGCAGGCAGGGTAGTGGTTATCAGGTTAGGAAATGGAGACTTCCAGGAGAGTGAAGGCTGGAAACCTGTGACCTCTGGCACCAGGAGGAAGGTCTCTCTTCACCTGCTGATCTGCAGCTACAAAGTAGGTTCAGTGCTCTGGTAGCAGAAGAGGGGCTGGGAAGTCTGTCCAGCAAAGCATCAGAGCTGGCTAAGCCATAACGACCCAGGAGTACTGGGGGTAGTGGGAGACTATCTGCTGTGGGGGACAGAGGCCTCCGTTTGCCAAACTGATCTGCTGATCATCAGATAGGGAAAGTTACAATAGGAAGATGGGTAAATAAGGGGACAAGCTGAACATAGTTTCAGTACCTAAAATCAGTTTGTGAGTATTTATGGCACTCAGATGTCCTAGTCAAGTCAGGTAAGCATACATACAATGCAATGGTACCCTTAGGTCATACAACTCCAAAAGTGGATATGGAAAAGAAAATGTAAATATTCTTTCAGTTTGGCCATGACATTCATTGTTTTGAATTTATTACTGCTCTGCTGCTACATTTCTTTATTGTTGAGAATCAATTCAGTACAGAAATAGCTCATACAACCAGCCAGAATTGATACACATACTTTGTGCGTGTTTCCAGGGCAGATGCCAGGAGAGGTCTGGCTGCCTTATGATCTCACACAAGTGACATCTCTCTAACTTCCAGGAGGAAGAGATAAATCAAGCACAAGTAATACCTGGTCCCTCAGGTGAGTATGACCAAGATCTGATGACCTTTTCTTTGTGTCTGGAGGAGAGTTTTGTCATTCTGTCCACTGTGCAACAGTGCCTTTGATATCACATTAAAATGCTGCTTGAGTCTACTTCTGTGACAACTCTTTATTTCAAATGATTGTTTATGCAATTTAATAGCAGCAGTTCATTCCTGGGTGATGGTGCCTTTGACACAGAACACAAGTGAAATGTGAGTGGCATTTTAGTGTGGCTCTGGTACTAAATATGATCGCATCCCTGGCTAATTAAAGTGCAGATGAGCTGTCATTAGGTCTGTATGAGCTAATTGCCCTTCTCAGGGACCAAAATTAAAGTTACAACACATCTAGGGTGCAATCTTGCAGGCATTAACTTGCATTACTACACTTGGTACACTTGGAGTCTAGTAGCAGCCAGCACCCAGAGGCAGTAATTCTGAAACTCAGCCTACAGGGCTCCAGAAATTTGATTCTTTCTTTCCACATTTACTCAAGGGCTAAAGCTCTTCTAAAAATCTGACCTCTGAGGTTTAAGCAAAATTCAGTCTGCGCTGTAAACTCCGTATTTTGCAGTTGGAAGTTGATGTCAATGATTTTTCCACATACTGAACAAGCAACTGACATGCAAGGAGCCTCCTCACTATAAGCAATCTGAAGTTCAGGCAGGATTACCTTTTTTTAACCCTTTTGTTCCTAACCTTACTTGATTTTGCAGTATCAGTATTAATTTACTGGTTTAGACAAAATGAGCTCAAAAATAGGTCAAAATTCTTTGCCCAGACCTAAAATCCACACCTGAAATGTATTTCTTGGAAACAGCATGGTTACTCAAGTCTTTAGTAAAAAAAAAAAATGCTTTTTTTTGTTCCTAATCTAGGTAAGAAGCATAAAAATACCTACATGAGGAAAAGCTATGGAAAAAGAAACAAACCCCTCCAGTACCAATAATCAGGTCCCAATCAGCAGCAATGAAGAACCAGCTGCAAAAGAATAGAACTGTAAATGGTCAGGTTGTTATGTAGATTCAATAGCTCATTTTTAAAAAGTGCACAACTCTTCCCTGCTCTCTCCCTCCTAGATTTTTTTGTTTGCTCCTTTCTGGGAGTATGAGTATCTCACAAATTATATCCATGAGAAAAATTACAAAAAACATTACTGCAATTGTTCCAGGACTCTGGGCAAATACAGGAATTTCAGAGAAATCAAACAGGAAGAAGTTAACTGCTGAATAAACTTAGTATTTGTGGTAAGTTCTCAATTATGAGCTACTCTCAATAAAAAAAACCCCTTTTTTCATAAATTAAGCACATTTTCCCTTAATTTGGGTGCTGACAGGATATACCAAGTCAGAGAGAACCATACCGATGCCTAAATGTTGGTATTACCGCCTCTTAGCCTTTGAAAGCTTTATCAAATGCCACCTATTTGCTGCTACTTTTGGTGGAAGTTTAATACATCTATCCACTGCTAAATCCACTTGGCTAGATTCATTCATTTACTTTTAGTTTTGCCTTTAAGCATCTCTCTAGATGTCTGAAAAGAAAGAGATAAAGCAATTACTTGATTTCATCTTTAGGATTTTAGCTCTCAGCCTCGGCATGGTGCCTCTTTAGTGCTTGATTAGTGTCTAAATTCTGCACAGATTAAAGAGGGTTGTCTTCTTTCTCAGTGTATTATACACATGGAAGAGAAAAGAAAAATCAAAGGGGCCCAAACTTCAGCGGGTGTAAATCAGCTCAGTTTCTTTCAGCTCTGGAGAGGCTGTGCCAATTTATACACGGTAAAGATCTATCTCAAAATATTTTTCCAGCAGATAAATATATTTAAGTGTGCTATAAAACCTTAGCTATGATTTTAGAGTCTGAATTAATTCCATAATGAATAGCCTCTTTAAAAGATGTAAATACACTCTCATCAAGTCAGCTTCTAGAATAAACTCTGCAGGATGTTTTGAATCTATGCCCCAGAGATCATTGACTATAAATTGGAAGAAGAGAAATGGTTTGCTCAATACATGAAGTAGGGCTGAGCACAGAAAAATAATTAGAGAAAGCTACTGTTGTAGTTCTCCGGTTTATTTCTGTCTGAAAGTCCTTGAATAATGATCCAAAACACACTACTAGTGATTACTGTTTCCCAGTGATTAATCAGCTGCAAAGTCATCGTTTTTTTTTTTTCTTCTTTATCATCTCCCCGAGAACAGAGAAAGAAGCCATGCAGTGGCTTTTTGAAATGAAGCATTTTGTTCAGCTGCTCTGTTTGAATCACACATGGGGCCATACATTTCAGACTTCAGTCCCTCTTTCTAATCAGAAATCCTTAATCTGTGAATTATTTGCACAAATGGGGATTAAAAAGAATTTGCACTTTCCCCTCCCAATCTCTTCAGAGTCTGTGTTTTTAAGACAGCTTTCAGAAGTGCTCCTTTTCTGTTCTGTAGAATGTACGCAATGAATGCAACACAACTTAGGTGTGGGAGGGAACATCATAGATAAGAACTCTCCTAAACAAATTCCAGTCTCACAAAAGAGATCAGAGCTGACCCCTCCAGCTATTTTCAGATTTTTCTCCAGCAGAGGATTGTGGCATAAGCATTTCTATGAAATACGGAGGTCCTCAAACCTCCAGGGCCCAACTGGACTGGTTCCAAGGACTCCCTAACTTACACAGGCTATTTAGTCAAAGATAACAGTAGTAAGTTCAGATGTTCTTCCTTTTTTATAACTCATACACTGTCAAAACTTTTATCACAGAAGCTGGGGAGACAGTTCTAAAAGGGTATCTACTCAAAAACACATTTCAGCCCATACTTATAGGTCCTTTGCTCTTACTGACAGAAGCCTTGTAGTGTTCTCTGAACAGCTTTTAAAATTAAGAGGCCCTAAATTCAAACTCTAAAATCCTTATCTGCAATACAGTTTCAGATAGGCAATGTGCATTAACTGTCAGAGCTCAACCCTGCTTTGATACCATGGTACAGACACACCAGGGAAATAACAGAGAAGAACCAAATGTTATCCTAAAACCACATCTCTGACAAAAACACTCAAAAAAGCCCCCAAAACACCCCAAACATTTGCATTTAGCACTCTGCCCACTAGTAAGTCATACCTTAAACAGAACAAGCACAAAGTTAATATCAAAAAGCAGGAAATCCAGAGCTGAAACTTGTGAGGAAAAACAGAGGATGCAGATTTCAAGAATGAGAGCTCTAAGAGAAGTCTGAGAATTATTTCCAGCTCCACAGTGCAACATTGACTGATTACAGTCCCTAACAGTGCTCCATAAATGTGGTTTGCAAATGTAGGAAAAAAATCCAAGGTCTGTTTCACCAGGACATCAAAGGCTGAGATTTTGAACATTGTGCTACTACTAATTCCCAGCTGGAATGTGTTAACTGCAGCCATTATTGTTAGAAATGGCAAACATCAGGTAGTCCTTTTGGCATTCCCAGCCAGGATCAGAATTTTGTGGCCATAGGATAACTCTCCCCTCATGCCTGGAAACATGAAAACAATAAAGGTATAATCTATGGATAAAAAGATGGAAACCCAAGGTTTTAAAAATATATTAATAAAATAACTAGACTTCTAGTTCAACAGCTCTGTCATTAAAAGAGTATACTATTTCATGGGGGAAAAAAAATCATTTACTTTGTAATGCCTACATTAACTGCCTTACTAATATTCAGAGGTGCTGTAAATTTTAACTTGAAAGACACATTTCAACTTGCTACTCATGTCCCCAGAACTGTGATAAAAACTGCAAAACAGAAAGTCTTCTGGTCAGCTGTTGACAGGGTTTTGTTTTATTTAAAGACAGACACATTAAAATCATAGCAAACCTCTGTGCTTCCCTCCCTTCCTAACATAACTTGACCAGAGAATTCAAAGGGGTCAGACCACACAAATACATGAATCACGTTTGATCCTGGTTTATATAAGTCAATGGAGTCATACCACAGATGGCCTTTAAATCTGCTCTTACTTGAAGGACTGATCAAATATACTGGTTAAAGTACACTGGATATTTTTTCGCCACTGTCACCATAATATTTTAATCTTGAACGTGCTTAGTTTCAAAGCACCCCTATGAGACTATATTATCCTTCCTTGTATCAGGTGAACACAGACATGATTTGCCCAAGGTTACACAGCTGGTGGTAGTAATGCAGGGGAATTATCTACATCTTCTAATTTTACATTTACAAATGTAGTAACAGCAGAGGTTGGTAACATACAAAGTTTTTCTTACTCCTAATAGTGAACCTTTACTCATAAAAATTGCTCACTGGCATCATATAGACTATATGAAGACTGTGATCATGAGTCTACAAAGCCAGCCACAACAGCACAGAATTTCTTCAGTTCTTATCACACGAGTCCATAGGTACTTATTATAGTTTTTATTTACTATAATCTTAGGAAGGATTGCTCCAAACTCTGTAATTAGAATCCTGGATTCTAATTTTTAGTAACTCATTCTGGGACAAAGTAAACATGAGTAATGAGGTAAAAATGTTATTCTACACAATGAAACTCAGCCAACATGAGAACTAAACTAAGAAAGATCAGAAATTGAATGTCATTTAAATTCAAATCCACAAACTCGGATCAGATGCTTTTATACCTTAAGGGTAGTCCAAGTTGGAAATGTGTGATGAAACTCAAAACCAGAGAAAGTCTTATATGCTGTTGCCAACACAGTTGAGAGAAGAATAAGCCACAGAAACTATTGTGCATTGCAAATAAAACGAATATTGTGGTTCTAGAACTGTATCAGCATCCATCCTTTCAGAAAGGAAAGTCCATGTGAAAGCTGAAAAAAAAAAATACGGAGGCATGGGGGAAACTGAAGAAACCCGATGCAAGAAAATAAATCCAATTACAAAAAGTTGTTTTGGTGTCATCCCCCTTCCCCCCCGCCCCAGTTTTAGGCATAAAGGCAGTTCCATCAGCTTGCAGTAGGAGTTAGGTGATTATCTCTGCTACTCCCCTCGGAAAATTCCACCCCCAACTTCTCTACTGGTTCATCTACTCAGGCTCCAAATGAATTAACACCAAAGATTTTGCCTTTAGAGTCTTTATTGAAGAGAGCATATTCTTGAACTACTCTCATCCCATTTTCTATTTCATTGGAAGTAGAAAAAAAACCCAAACACAACCTCAGTTTAGTTTTGCCTTCTTTAAATCCACATTTTCCCTCTCTGCACTCAGCAATGGGAAACAAATTCAGAGCGCCTTAAAACACTATCTCAGCAACAAAGCATGCAATGTGCTCCATCTCATCTCTCCACTCCAACTGAGTTTACAGCAGTGGGTGGTTTTCAAACCTAACATTTGATCAAAATGAAAAACTGGGCATTCCTTTCACCCTATGACAGGCAGGCTGATATAAATCTCAGCCTTCCCAGCAAGGGTTCTTCCACAGACAATGAGTTGTGGCAGTGTCTCAAAGCTCAGCCTGGCCATTGTAAGAGAAAGTTTCAGGTTTTTAAAGCAAGTCTGGGCTTTTTACAACAGCACTAAAACCAAAAGAGGCAGCAAATTTATGGTATGGTTGTTTGAAGGGTGAAGAAGAGGGCGTTTCCCCTTCAGAAGTTGTATTTTCAGTGCATTGCGCTTGGTAGGTTTGTGCCAGTTTCTGATTTTATTATTTGTATTTCAACAGCACTGAAATCTCCAAACCAGTGCAGCCTCTCAGCATTTTGCACACACATATACACACATCCAAGCACTTACAGGGAAAGCCAGTGTTCATGCATTGCTCTTTAATTGTTTTATCAGTAAAGAGAACTGCTTATTAGTCACCAACTCCGGAAAAAGCTCTCAGATCTGTTGGCTCAAGGAGAGGACTATATCGCAGACAACCTCTGGTTCTGGTTCAGTAAAATGGACAGCGTAGGTAAATGTTAAGTAGCAGCTATTAAATTTGTGTGCCTGTGCACAACACTACAATATCTGATCAAAGCAAAGCTGATACCATACACAGTCCCATTGCTTTTCCTCGCTAACCCAGTAACCTATTGGAAATGCCCTCCAGTCTCAACAATTTTAAGCCTTGACTTCAAAAGATCAGCTTATCCTCCAGGGCTAAGCTGACTGACAGGTGGGGGTCAGGAACAAATCCAGTCCCCTCCCTCCAGCCTGATCATACAGAGTTGCACAATTGGCTAGGCACCTTAGGGGGTTTATCCTACATTCCTCTGAGGCATTTGAAAGAGTCCACCTCCAGAGCTCAGACACCGTGTTTGATGCACCACTCATCTGTTCCTCTATGCCAGCTTTGTGTAACAATAGCCAAGTTTACGTGAAGGCTGTACCATGAAGAGGCAAGAAGCTGGTGCTATTGTAGAAGCTGGCTACTATATTATGCAAGGAGCTGCAGCAGTCAAGCTGCCTTTAGAGACCTATATACCTGTCAGAGGTGGAGGATGTTAAGGGGTTTGAGCAGCACTGTATGTATCAGCTGGTCCCACTTAAACAGATGCTTTCTCAAACCCTTGGGGAATCCAGCAAGTATTTGAAAGGATGTCTATCCTAAAAACCTACTGTGTGGCAGAACAGTACGCATTAATAGCGGTAAGAGTACAATGAATATAATGAATTAAAAGAGGAATAAAGAAAAGGCAGACAGCATAAGAACATGCACTAGCTGCAGGGGTGTATGGAACTTCACTACTCCAGTATGAAGCCAGTGAAAGAACCACTTTATTTACTTTTCATGCCAATTTATACATTCGTATCGGGCGCTGAGAACGTACACAATGATTGGATCGCCTCCCCCATACGTGGGGGTAGTACAGTGTTATATACATTGCTATTGGTCTATGTCCCATCACTCCTCCTTGGTCTATGCCTCTTCCGGTAGTGTGCCAGTCCCGTGAGCGGAAGCATAGCCAGGTGACCTCCGGCATTGCTCCATATCACTGCCGGTGTCCGGCTGGAAGCAGACGATGCTGTCTCTTTGTTCCTATCTCTCAAGATGACTCCCAATACATATGCTGCGTGGTTAATCACAAAGATATCGAGTAGCTGGTTCATTATATGCCATTGACTTACCCCTACATGCACTGAGGAAAGAGGAGGCAATGGGAGGAAAAAAACAAACAGCGCACGCAGAGAATAGGGAGAAAATAGGAGGCACGAGTGATATCAGTGCAGAAAGGTTTTAGAGCCATCCACTGATGTGCACATGGAGAGGCACTCAAAGATTTTACCCTTGGGGTATATGTATCTGTGAACAAAAGGTCAAGAACTACTGCTACAGACACTATGGTACAACTGTCTGTCATGCTCATCCCCAGAAGGAGAGTCATGAGCTTTATGCTCTACAGCTTTGTAATGCAGATGACAAACCACACCTGGTCAGCGTTTCTTTTTTAAAAAGCACAAAAATAATCTCCACCAAGAAGCTTCCCACACACACACTTTCTTCTTAAAAAGAAGAAATATTAGGACAGGGCGAGAATCTCATGGAGTTGGAAGACTTCTGTGCACCGAGATGTTCATCCACACTGGGTTTCTGAGTGTTCCTTTCTATCAACAATACTTGTTCTTCCCACAAGTGTATCAGTTAATCTGAAGCACTTTGATGACTAAGCAGAAACCAGGGTTATATTCCAGCAACACAAGAGTTGTTTCTATCAACTGGGAACGCACTCCACCCTACCAGGTTTGGCCAGATTACAGGTACTCAAGTAACACATTCTCATGTGAATAATCTGCAGTGCAAAATGTAGAAGATGGAATACTAGATACACACTTCAAATTGATCTTTCTCAACAACAAATTGGATGCTAAATTTCTCTTCACAAAGCTTGGGACCCAATCTACAACCACATTTTCTGCCACAAAATACGGAAATCTAGAGGATAACCAAGTCAGAGATGATTTACTCAAAACCCAGACTTATCGGGGAGGGGCAGTTCAAAACTATAAGGAAACCAGTTTGTCTTTCTTTAGAAGGAAATGCACACATAGCTGGCTTTAAAAGCCTTTCCTGTTTTCAGTCAGGGATTTGGATTTCTGTGGCCCACTGCTACCCAAACCACAGCTCCAAATTCAATAGCCAGTTCACCAGTACCAGAACTTTCCAGTCACTGAACTTCAGCTGTGTGTCAATTCTGTGAAGTCTCAGTGTTAACTAATGCAGGGCTATAAGCTCAAGTCTCAGAGCAGTGAGCTCAGTGTTCTGCCATTGCAGGCAGCTCTGCTAGAGTTACTCTAAAGGTCCACAGAAGACCATTCACATGTCATTGCACATCAACATACATGCCTAAGAAATTATTTTTCTTATGTGAAAAATAAGCATAATGAGCCACAGGAGGAGAGCAGGAAAACAACACAGGCATAGGACAAAAACAGCTCATGAATTTAAGTTCTGTGATTACCAGCATTTTAAAACTTAAGGAACAAGTATGCTGAGCTCCCTGAAAACTCAGGGTAATGAGGTAAGAGAAGAAATAATACTTGTCTGTACTCAGATTTAACTATGTTTAAAAATAACATTTCCTTTCTTATATCAGCCTCATGTCAATACAGTCTGGTGTGTGAACTGATGCTAATGCACAGGACCAGATCCTCAGCTGATTTACATCACTAACTTTAAATAACAACGCATGAATGGACAAAGTGCCTGTTTTATAGCATCCTCCCTTTCAGCTTTTCCCTTGTCTCAGTTCATTTCCCCATGGCATGCTTTGTTCTTAAAGCAGTCTTAACCACTCATACATCAAAATATTTAATCAACATTTCTTAGTCAGAAAATAATCCTGCTTTAGACTGATTCAGTGGGAGACTCTGCAGCGATTCAACATAAAAAAGGGTCAGAATGCATTTCCGAGGGTGCTTTAGAAAAATCAATGCTGGCATGTTTTTAATGAAAATCAATAAGTGACATTAGATAATGAAACCAACATCCAGCAGCATTGCAGCCAGACCATTTAGGCAATCAGTTTCAGAAGCAACCGGTGAGGTTAGAGCTTGAGTGTGCAAGTAACATGTGCTTAAATAAAGTACTACTTTTTTAAAAAAAAATGAGAATTTCAAAATCTGTTTCCTGTGAACAATGACTCAGGGGCTTACAATTTCCCTTCTCCCTGTTCCCTCACCTCCCCCCCGTTCCCCCAACTCCAAGTAAATCAGCCTTAGGAACCAGTGTCACGGTTCCTCTAACACTGTCCCTGCATTGGGAACCACTGACCCGTGGAGCCGCCGCGAATGCTTTGACAAGCTGCGGTGCAGCCTCAGCAGGGGAGGGAGATCCATTAAAAGCTGAAGTTGTGAAACTCTTTAGAAGAGGCCTGTCCCTTCTCAGAGTAATTAATTCTTTGACTGCCACACTGAGATGCAATGAATGAACACATACTCTGAGGAGTAACAACTATGCTAATGGACAGAAGCTGTGCAGGCAAAGAATACAAGCGCTCACTTGAATCGGGTTAGACTCTCTACACGTAAACCAGTGGTGCTATACACATGCCTGAAAAATCAACAAGACTCAGAAGAAACCTACCTCATAGACCAATATTTACAATGAACATCAGTTTACACTTACATATTCTTTATCTACATCTGGTGAAAGCCACCAATAACACTTCCTCACAACTCATAACTACCATCGATTTTGCATCGATTTGTGCCACCTCCAAGTACCTTCCCAAAGCTTTGGATGTAGGCCCATGCAAGGTCTCTCCCAGACACAAGGATGGCCATCTCAGTGGAATAACAACATAGCCACCATTCCACCAAAATACAGTACACAGACCTGCTGATTGAAGCAATATGCTTGCAGAACATTGCTCTGGACACTATAAGACTCATTGCAGCATATAAATGCAGGAGAATTGGTCTCACATATGCTGTTCATGCAGAGGAAGAGGGATTCCATTTCCTTAGGCTCTGTGCATTTGATTAAGATTTGAATAAGTCATTCTGAATACCAGTCACTCTCTGAACTCAGTCAGTATCTTCCTGGGTCTAACTGGATCCATGCAAAACTGTGTGTTCTGCTTGCAAGTTTTCAATTAAAGCTAAAATAAAATAAACACAAAAATCAACCAACTAAGTAGCAGAAAATACATCCACTTGAGGAAAAAAAACCCACACGCAAAAGTTACTGATCAGAACATGGAAACAAGTGTTCATGTGTTCATTATTAAACAACCTACCAAGAAACTGGTGGCTGCAAGAATAAACCTTACCTAAAGATACACAGCAAACCCTCAGCGCTCTGCTGGTTCTGTGTGTGACTCATAGCTTAAAAAAAATAAACTGAAAACTAAACTGTCAAATATAAACAGCTCTAGTCAGTTCCACTGTTTTAAATCCCACAGGGACAAAACTAACAAGGAAACAAACTAAAAAAAATTTCCCTAAAGGGTATGAAGTATTCACGCTTTCCAGGAAAGTCAGCAAATTGAGCAGGCCCAAGCACAAATGTAGGATGCATTGTATGTTTCAATGAAAACTAGCAATATTTGAGGACAGATTTGGAACAAAAGCCTACCCATGGAGTCAACAAGACAACTGCAAGATTCATTACAAAGTCAGACATGGTGTTTTGGCTTCTGGCTGGACAGAAGGCTGTAGCATTAACACATGGTTCATTACAACAGAATTAGAGGCTGGTTATTCAGTACTGCTGAAATTAGGGATGGTACACATCAAACGGATTTTCCCATGAAAATACAGGGCCTCCAGTCCAGCCCAAGAAAATCACTAATTATGGTGCCGAACCCATTTACATGCACAGAATACAACTTCTGTTTGGCAGTTCTTTGTCTTGATTTTTTCCACTGCAAAGGATTTCAAAGTCATCTTCATGAAAAGATGTGACTGACTATTTTTTTATATTACAGCAGAAATTTGAACAGAATTAAGATATAAAAATACACAATAACAAGAATGAATTCAATATTTTCCCATAGCAAGTGCACAATGATGTTTTATTAGCAGGATAAATTACTTTGCCCCTCATAAGCAATGACTGTTACATTGAATTACTGTTGCAATTCAGACAGTTACATGTAATCAATCAAAGAAGATCTTAAGTCGTTTCTGCTTAATGGCCAATTCCTCAAAACACAAAATGTGTGAGCTCATGCAATTAGTCTCCTACAGAATGAAAGTAATGAAGATGTCGCAAAATATGTAAATGTTTGGAAGTAAAGCAACCCAAAGGTCTTGGGGAAAAGGGGAGTTTCCTTAGTACTAATAAAACATTTTCAAAATACTTGTAACAAGTACAGTATTCTGTATTGATTTCTACTGAAACTCTCGTGGTAAAATATGCTATTCAGTATAATGAAGAACACCACAACCTCATTTAACAAGTTAGGATGCATTTGAAGAGTTTTTACTGAAGAGAGGTTCAAGTCACAAAGAGTGGAAAATAACTGTATGAGCATCTCCATCTTCTTAATCACTATTTATAGCTGATTGAAATAGCAGGAATGAAAAAAGGCGTCTTCCACTAAAAAAAAAATGCATTAAAGATACCCAGCTTTTAAGCATCTTCCTTATTAAGTCTTTTATACAACATCAGATTCTCAATTGGTATAAGTCAAAGGGCTCCTTCAACATTAACAGAGATATCATAATTTTTCCTCCAGCTAAAGTTCCGTGGCATTTTAATTATACACAAGGTTTTACAGAAGATACTGATAAATGAGGCACTGTCCCAGCAGTTTTCATCTCTTCTTCTCCATTTCTTTCTGAAATGACATTAATTTATTTTTGATGCTGCCAGGAACCTAGTTTTTGCAATTCAGTTTCCAGTGCGCTCATAAGCCCATTTCTGAGTGCCACTTTCCTTAGCTTGCAAATCCCTACCCACCTCCTGTTCCCCATTGACTGTAACATGAGCTGGCCTGGGCCCTCACTGGCAAAGACAGGATAAAAAAGAGTGATAATACAAATACAGGTGTTTCCATGATCCACAAGTGAAAGCATCAGAAGTTTTCTTTGAGCTCTTGAGCCTTTAAAGAAGGTGGGAAGGAGGTAATTGATAAGGGATGGTTAACAGTATAGAAAACAGTAGGAAACAGTATGGAAGTTCAAGTACAGAAGTGGACTCAGGACCAGTATATAAGTCTTAACCCTTCTATACTGATCCACGTACAATTATTAACATGAAGGCATTACTGAACTAGAATAAATATGCTGCTAAGTGCTTATAACTTGAAGTGACATACTCATGAAAAATACTAGTTATATTTGTTATCATTGATTGTTTCTCTTTTACATGGGCTACTTTATCTAGCAACCAGTTCTCCTCTTGATGCTTGCTACACTAATCTGATTAACTAAATTAATCCCCAGAAGCAGCTAGCACATTCTCTAAATGGCTGGCTAGGGGGAAGGTTTCTCCTGCCTTATTGCTATAGCTGACTCAGCTGGATGGATGGCTGACTCTCCCCAAGAGGATAGCCAAATGAATGGCTTTATAGCCCTCGTTCCCCTGGCAATCTGTCATTGAGTTTAAAAGCAACCTTCCATCCCTACTGGTTATAAACCAGTGCATCTTTAAGCAAACAAACCTGAACTAACATCCCTACAACTTTTCAACATACAAACTTGTGCATGTCCAATGTAAGTCGGACATAGAAGCAGTTCACCAAAATATTTTTACATGTATATATAAATATACATGCATATACATAGATATACATATTTACATATTATACAGATTTTGAATACACACACATATACAGTATACAAAGAATTTTTTGCAGAAAGGGAAGGAGCAAAAGGAAAAGTCAGGAACCTAGTTTGAGTACGTAATTTCAATATTAAAAAATGCCAAAGTAAATAGCTAAATTAAATTTACTGGTTTCTTTGACAATGTATCTTGATGATGGTAAAGGAAAATGAAGCCTCATCCTCTACAAAAGGAAGAGAATAATGATTTTCATAGCAAATTTACCCACTTTTCAGTTTAGGTTTTACTTTTTTTTTTTTCAAGTACCAGGTGGAGAGCAGCCAGATTATTGTAAGTCTTACTCCAAAGCATCACTTGGATCTAGACTTTTACCATAAGTCCAAGTGCCATTCTGTCTCTCTCTGGATCCAAGATGCCCGAGATCAGATACCCCTCAGAGCTCACTACCTTTCAGTATCAACTCCAAAGCTCTACAGACTAATTGCCAGCGTCACAAGCTCTATCATTTGCCAGCTTGATGATATATTCCAAGTTATTTTATTAAGCAGTAGCAAATACTTAATTGCACAAAGATGATTAAAAAGAAAAAAAAAATAACTTCAGCAGGGGGAGGAAAAAGTCTTAAAAGATTTTCCCTCCTCCCCCTGAATAAAATTATTCCATTTCATAAAAGATCAAGAGGGAACTTCTATGTCAATCAGTACTAACAAAAGCATAATGAAAGAGTCATCCACTTCCTCAGTTACTGTGAGAGAACCTAAATGAATTCCACAAAGGAACAACTGAAAGCAATCAGATTCACTTTCTGCACAATTGGAGGAAATGCAGTGCTCTTACTTAAGAAAAAAGGATTAAAGAAGCCCTTAAATTTGCTTTCTTCAGAACCATCAGTCCATTTGAATGAAGAGAGCCCACCTTTCAACTACAAATTGGCAGAAACAGTGAATCATCACAGCAAATTCTGTGCCCCTCAAAGCTACTGTAAAAAGTCCTCTAGGCTTTTCAGAGGTAGAACTCCCTCCACATCTTCAACAATCAACATACTCCCTTATCCATTGCACACTGATGCCTTTGTTTGCCTGCTGTGACTGGACAGAGGTCATAACAAAACACATTGCAAACTATATGCTCAGCTTATATCCTGTCTCAGACTTAAGTAATTAAGTAAATTTTCTTGCAAGTGACATTTGAGAGAATCCTCTCAGACACCACCATGTATCTGGCCATATCACACCATACATCAGTTTCACAGTTGAATGTATCTGAACAGGCGATTACCAATGAAAGCGTCTCTACACTAACTACAGAGTACATCCAACAAAGAGCTCTTCTAAACAATTCCAGCAGTGCTCTTTTAGGGGCTTTCTATACTTGGCAATTTGGTGAGGTGGATACTTAGCATCTCTCTAGACCACACTTTCAAACTGAGCAAGACACAAAGCCCTGGCTCATATGGCACAAAAACACATGTGGGGAAGACAGGCTGGCTGAGAGGCAAAAGGTAAATAGCTGCACTACTTGGCTGCTGTTAATGCAATTAGCCTGAAGTAATTCACCCAACCTCCTCACCCTTCTGAGTCATCACATGGAAGAGCCAATAAGAAAGATATATCTGTTGATCAATTTAACAACCTTCACTGACAATGACTGACACCCTGTCTGGGGCTTACAGGATTTGCCAACTGTGTTACCCAGTCCAGTCACACCAGTAAGCTGCCTAGATATCCTAATACCTTCATACAGTGGAGGTATTGAAAAATCAAGGAATGTAGACTTTCCTTAGAACTGCACCAAGGCAAGCTCCTTGATGCATAAACTTCTGAAAGAGGAGTTGAAGGTCAGGGGAATAACTAGAATCCACTTAGCAAAGATGAAACCCATGGCTTTCTACACATGTAACTGTGAAAAGCACTCACTAACAAAATACTCCAAGAGAACACAGTAGACTGAGTCCTCCCTGCACCGAGTTCAGAATTCACTAACGAATGCATTACACTTGGGACTGTAAAAAGTAAATCTCAGTTCCTAGTTACACCACTGTCACAAGTGGCAAATAGGACCATGACAAGAATAGCATTCAGCAGTCATTTTTAAAGACACAGTGCTGAATCAGTCTTTTACCAAGAACCGTGATAACTTTATACCAAGCACACTGGTATTGAAAGCTAGCCCAGTCAAATGGAAATGATTGCCATTAAGTAGCTATGCTGTATTTCCAGAGGCCTTGGAAGCAACACACCAACCCCCTTCCCATAGCCAGTTCCATGAGCCATACACCTAGTAAAGAATTTGGAGGAGGTGGCAGATGATCAAGTATCAGGACACAACTGACTAGAAGCCAGGTTGAAGACTCAGTGGTAGGTAAACAGAAAGATAAAACTTCCATTCCCCACACAGTTGTTACATGTCACATGCAAGCAAAAAGCTACTCATCTATACATAAGTTTCTGTAAGCAGCTACCAAGTTATTTTAATCATCACATAGATTTCTATCTTCAACTGGTGGCAGGTATCTCACCAGCATAGGATCAGACTCCCCTGTTTGCTCCTCTGGTCTTCACCTCCTTGCTCCATGCTCAGCTACAGGAACTCTCACTGCCCATGACAAAACGCTCTCTCAGCATATGAGGTTACCACCATTACTGCAGGTACCCCCACCAAAAAACAGAGAGTTTTAAATGGCAGCTCATCCAAGGAGATGGAAGAGGAAAAAACAGATTCTGCCAGGAGAGGAATGGAGCTGGAGGAAGGGAGATGATGATTTCCAATAGCAGGGTAGCAAAATGGAGTAGTGAAGCTCCAATTCTGAGCTGTTAGATGTGAAAGGATTTGTTACTTCAGGGGTACCCATAAGAACACTGGTGATGAACAGGGAACGATCCACTCCTCCCCCTTGTACCCTGCCTTCCCCCATCCTCATGTACCTGGCAGTATTCCCTAGATGCTCTCCAGCCACTGGAAGAGAGAATACCAACTCTGCAATTTGGATGAGGAGAAAAGGGAAGGAGCAAAGGAGAGAGACACAGAATCACTTTTTGATTTAAATGTGAAAATGCAGAGATACACATGGGTACAAGTAAGGCCAGAATAAAGCCTTAAATATTTAGTCTTTGAAGCTTTCACATTAATCATTTAAGTCAACCCCACATCTTAAAAATCTATGGAATTATCCAAAGCCTTTCTGTTAAGCTAGTTCTAAGGATACAATCAGTTCCCTTCCTGCTCTGACATCACACAAAGCAACTCAGGCAGCAGTTAATAAATCTCAGCCCCTGCAAGAGATTTCATCTCCTGCAGAAAGAAAAAAAAAAGCTGGAGAGGAAACCAAAAAATGAAAGAGGAACTGAGGAAAATCTATTCATTGATCAGGGGAACAAGAATACCAAATTCAGCTGGCAAACAGCAGCCTGGCAAAGGACTCATTGAGACCACTTCCGAGTGTACTGTCACAGCTTTGTCCTGTATTGCATCAACTAATGCAGTGAGAAGCTCAACATGTTTTTATATGCACCCATCCAGCACCGCAATAGTCAGACCTTTGAGATCCATTTTTTTGATCCATTCAAAACAGCACTATCCTGTACAAATCCAGACTCAGATTCTAAAATTTCTCAATGCCAAAAAATGTGTCAAATGACTAACTCGTGTAATTGGCATATCATATTGGAGAAATCCCCACGTTCCACAACAGAAGGAGTCTCACGAAGGGAAAGATGGTCACTTTCCTTTACTAATCTCGCTAAAACAACTTCAAGTAATCCCACATCTAAAAAAACCCATATTTAAAAGCCATAAAACAAAGCAGCCTTTCCTACACTACAGAGAATTACATATAAATTCAAGTACATATTTGTTGAAGTGCAGAAAGGGTTAAAATCCGTAGAGAATGTGGAAGAAGGCTAAAAAGCTCTACAGCAGTTAATGTTTAAAACACTAATTTCAGTCCATTTGTGCATTCAGAGGTATTCTGGTTTGAATTTCTTCACTGAAACCAGATGTCTTCACTGATCACCAGAATGCGTATCCTACAGCATAATTAGCTAGTCCTGGGTACAAGCTACAGCACACTTTGTGGCTACAACGCATCTGAAGAAATTAGGGAGTCTCAGAGAGGAAGCAGCTGAATGCATAACCTGCTGATTACTCAGAAACACAGCTTTCCATATGAAAACTGGGAGGGGGGATGGAAAAGGACAACAGTGGTTACGAATCCTGAGCAGTGTCAGGGTATGAACACAACTGGGAAGAAACATACATAATCAAGAGACAAAAAGCTTCACAGGGAATTAATGCTATCTAGTTGCTCTGTCTTTCCATATAATCAAATAGATGTTATAATAGTGAGACAGTATGTTACTGAGACAGCTGTAATAATTAGAGCTTTATCAAGCTCTAACACAAAACACTATGACATGGCAGTGTCACGATCGTCTTCACTCTCAAGCTGTCCAGCTGAGAAGGGAGGTTGTACTTATATTAGCTTATATTAGCACACCACTTATCTAGTTTCTAAAAGCAGAATTAAAAGCTCCTGCCATGTGCTGACACCTGGCTGCTGTCCAGACTCATACTTCATTTACTATTATCACTGAGAAGTGGAAGGCTTAAGCAAAACTGGAGGGGGAAGAGAAGAAAGATGGTTGCCCATTACTGTCAGTTCATTCCATGTGCCCACTCCTACAGCCTTCGGGAGACAGGAATCCTCTAGAAAACACTTGTCAAGACAAATTCAGTGTGCTGAATTCACAAGCTTAAGCTACTGGTCTTCTTTTTCAGTCCCTAAAAGCTTATCACAATATCAATTCTGTGTAAGCAGCCTGGATGTAAATTTAACCTCAATGCCATATTTTCTGGGTCTGTAATACCTGCTCTGTGCACAACCAACACCAGTACAATATATTTCCTGACTTCAGAAAACAAGATGAGCATTTTCTGGAAATGTGAGCCTAACATTGTTTTCCACCACCTGACTCCTGCAATACTACTTCAACGCTATTCCTAGCACAGAAACGAGTTGTTTGGCTCTATCCCAGCTCCATCCAGGGATACAATGGGAATTGTTCACTCTAGGTAACTGTTTCTAACTCTATTAGCCTTCCCCCCCCCCCTTAACCACAGCATCTCTGCTGCATTGTTAAATCCGCTTTTGCCTATACTTCCAGGAATCTGTGGAATAAAGTGGTTGAAGAATTACTATTTAACCAGTTTGTGAGCCTCCAGCAGCCCTGTGTTCTACATTCCAGAAGTTCCCAGAACCTTGCCAGAGCAGCAGTGTTTACACGCCAAGCCTAGCCAGATGACAGAAACATGAATATGGTGATTTGTTCACCAATTTGCATACATACCCAGTGAGGATAATATGAGACAAATAATGAACAAAGAACATAGGAGTCCATAAAAAAAAAAAGTGAATAAAAGATTGAGCAGGCAGGGTCATGTATTTCAGCAAGTTTCCTACCTGTTTATTAATTAAAAGAGACAGCTTTTCAGAAACCTTAGAGCAACAGGGGTTCTCATTTATTCAAAATGAGCACACTTCAACTGCTAAAGATCTCTACCTGGGAGAAGTATTTTTGATGACAAGACACACACACAAAAAATAAAAATCACACACTTCCCAAGACATTAAAAAGAGTTTGAGGTAAAGAAAAGTGCATGGAGAAAGAAAGTGTAAGTCCGGGCTATTATCATCCTTTTGACAGAAAGTTTGAAGTGCACTTTCTTTATCCAGTCCCATCCTTTCTCTCACTGGGCCTGCCTAGTGCATAGGGGTAATTAAAGTACTTTACTACCCGACTGACAGCCCAGGGGTCCATGAGCTACAAGGCTATCAAAAGGCATGCATATTCCAGAAGGAAGGCAAACAGCCATAGCAAAATATTTAGCAGTCACCTATATCAGCATTCCTAAAAATCAGGAAATTCTGCAGAACTCCCTTTCTCCCCTCCACTGATATTTATATTAAAAAAAAAAAATAAAAATCAAATACAGTCTCAAGTGAACAAAGACCATGAACGTTCTCATTTTCCTCTAAGCATTCAATTTGCTAACGCATTTTAGCTAAAATTCCTGCTTAGTCACGCCTGACACAATCTAGTCTTTTAGGCAAACATTCCCTCCATTCTATGTGCTATGGCTGCCAGCCAGTTTTCAGTTGATGTACCCAGTGTTTTTCTGCTTGTGTCCAAGCACAGTGAGATCTCTTAAACCTGCTCTCACACAGCAGTTTTATCCTTGCATATGTTCTCCATTTATAAACAAAGCATATGCATATTTCTGTATAGGTAGGTCTACATTTGTGCACATTGGTTTTAGAAATATCAAACAGAAAAACTCTAATTCAGACTATACATGGGAAATATAGCAACTGTATGTCCTAAAACAAATCCTCCTGCAAACAGCAAATGGACATTATTCTTGACCCTGGAATTAAGGCTTTGATGCAGGCTGATTTAAATGAAAAGCTTCGTCTCTATGGAAAAATACCAATATAAAAATATAATAGTAATTCCCATTAAAAATAAAACAAAATAAAAAACCAAAACTGCTTTCAAGGTTTCTACAAAGGAAATGTCAAAAAGAGGGACAGACCCAAAATCTGCCAGCCTCAAACTGCCACTGAAAGTACTGGTCAGCAGCATTTCCTTCTGAGGTAAATTCTTTAAAATGCAGTGAGTTCTGTCTGAAATCACAGACAAGATTTTTGTCAGACAAAAGGAGAAAAGATGCCCAACGTGTCGGTCCATTAACTGATCACCATTGTCACTATCTGGTCTTGATATTAAGGCTAAATACTCCATCTTGATATTAAGGGCAAGAGTGGGCTAACATGTTCAGAAAGAAGGAAAGAGGAATCTTTTTTTTTCCTCTTACCTGCAATAGTGCTCTTTGGATGGTGTATGGCAAAACAGCTTCCAATAAATTCTGCCACATCCCTATAGGCAGGTGGGATTTGGAAAGCAAGGGCAAAACATTCAAGTCACCCAACTGTTAACTCTCTGTCACTGATGCTGAGGTGAAATTCTTCTGCTGTTGGCAGGTAGCAGGTAAATCCACAGGAGCCAAGAAAAGCTGGAAAAGAACTTCTCTGCCCTTCAGGCCACCAGCAACCTCTTCTAATCGTGGTACACTACAGCCATGCCCTGTCTTTCTCAATACTTGGGAAAATCATTAGATCTCTGTTCTCTTCCTGTGCTATTCTTAGGTTTCTGATGCCTGAAGCTGCAAGGATATCAAGTTTCCTTAGGTTGAAAGAGCACTCTGAATGTCTCTGAACATTCAAATCTTTCTTCTCTCCCAAGAGCAGCAAGTCTTTTCTTCAACTGTGCCTGCTCAAGGTTTTTCCGAAATGCAGCAGAATAGCTCCTGCACTGGAAACTGTTAATTGTTCCCCAAAATGTGATTAATTTCTGAGTGATTGTTTTAAGACAGTTGGTCTGTTGCCTCAGCTCTAATTACATTTCTCATGTCAATTAATTAAAACCATGCTAAATGAAAAACCAGTTTTTATTTAAAGTTTAGGGGGAAAAAAATCATGGGATACAATTAGATGTTACCAGACGTGATCTCAGCAGGTTTTCAATTATTCTATGTATAATAGGTCCCTAATTCAATACAAAGCTGTAATTAAGAATGTAATTAACTTGTGGCATTCTACTGATGTCATACACCACAAGAACACATAATGAGCTACAGTTTTTAGCACAGAATCCTTAATGGATTGGTCTGTTCCATTGAGAATGAATTAGGTACATAAAAATAATTTATTATGGGAACTTGGCCAGCATAATGGCCACATTTGAAAAACAAGCAAAGTATAAAACAAGAGCAAATAAACTTTGTCCTGTCAAGGACAATCTGGCCAGAACCCAAATCTGCACCTGGTACCCATGGCATGTCATTGGTGGACTTACTTTCTTACCTAACAGAGAGCTCACTGGCTCTGGAGAACAGGTCTGGGGATTGGTAAGAAGCACAGCATGTTTGCAGATCTATCTACTTATAATCTGGATGTGGGCAGCCTGTCTGAATAGGAAAAGCAGCAAATTAAGTTGCCTGATGTTGTTTTGGTGATATACTGAGCTGTTCTATGAACACAGCAGAGAGAGTCCCATGTGCTTTGCAGATCATCTTCCAGACTCAAATGAAGCAGAGCTCCTGGGTTCACTGTCTGCATTAAAATTCTGGTTTACAGCCTGGGTTTTATAATATACATGATTGATCCAATCTCTGTGCTATCACACCACTCACTAAACTTATGAGAAACCCTTCGGGTCACTTCTGCTTATTAAAGACAAGCTTGTGATTCTGTAACATAGACTGTACTGCTGTGCTGTCTAAATCAAAGATTTCTGTTCTCAGTTACACTTATTTCAACACCACCCTTTCCTCAGCTTTTTTTTTAATAGATGACATTTAAGGGAAAAAAAGTTAGATGATAAGGTAAGTTTTCTGAGCAAACTAAAACAGGTTCCAGAAATAAGCCATCAGAACTACCCATACCTGGTCTATGCACTGAAAAGCACTCTAGGGAATATATACAGAAACTCTATAACCATTGAATAGACTTCTCCGAGTCTTAAAAAAAAATAAAATATATATTATGCATTTAACTTAAGTTCTCCTTCAGTACTTCCTATAATCAAGGAAGAAACAAGGATGCTTCCAGAACAAGTCAGGAGTCAGATCTCAGGTGGCTTCAATCACTATCCAGTGCTGCCTTTCAGGCATAGGACTTGAGAATTTTTTCTCTAAGTAGTTATCACATACAGACACGCTCAAAAGATACCCGAGAAACCTCTTCTAGTTTTCCAAAATATCATTTCAATAAAACTGATCCAGATGCTGTCTTTATATGCGTTTTTAATCAAAATGGAACTGATTGAATTAATGGCCTTAATTAACAGTAAAGGTTCTTTGAATCACAAGATGTCTCTTTCAGATCAAAGTGGCACAGAAGTCTGAGTTCAAATCTATTCCCATGTATCCAGGGTCTTAGGATTCTTACTCTTTTTCCACAGCTCAAGATGTTGGCACTTCATGAATCAATCTCAAAGGATATTAAAAGCAGCAGAAATAGCCTACAATGAGCCAGAAGGTTCCTTCACAAAAAAGAATGTTAAGTTTGCCAAGGAAAGCACTAAAAAAGTAATAAGGAAATCCAGACTTAAACTTAATTTATCCCCACATACATATGCATTAAGATACAGCCTTTAATGACATATTATTTCTTCATGAGAACTTCTGCCTAAGGCTGATAGAATGGACAGCTGCTCACCATTTCTTTATCATTATGTACAACCCTACATGTTAATTCAAGACACAATATTTAAGTGTTGCGCTGAATTATTAAAATTCTGATCAACTTTTTATGCAGCTTGTCATGATACTCCACAGAACACTTCAGAAATATTCATACATTTACTTACGCAACACTCTCCCGAAGCAGAATTTTCTGTAGTTTTAAAAGGGTGAACTGCAGCACAGCAAAATTAGTAACTACACTCTCAGAAGCATCTGCTAATACAGATGCCTGATTTAGAAAACCTCTGGCCTGATTTTCTGAAGAATACAGTATAAGTGTAGTTCAGAGCAAATCTTTTGCTTACCTCTTTCTATAAAAAAATATGAAAGCATAACAAAAATCTGCTTTTTTTTTTTTTTCAAGCATAGTGCTAACTCTGTGGCAGGAAGAGCAGGATATAACTCCCCACAGCATTACTAAACTTCTATTTAATCTTTTTACAATCTTTGCTCCTTCCATGAGGCACAAGTTAACCTGCAAACTTATCCAGCATGTCTGTCTACAGCAAGTAAAGATAAAGGAGAGATTCAGAAAATGAAGTCCTGAATGCCAAAAGAAGTTTCTGAGAGGTAACGTAAGATGCTTAGAACCAGATATCCCCTGCCTATCTTCCTTCTGTAGTTTGCATTTGGCTCACAAGGACAACCTTGTGGCTTCTTAAGGGATATTGAAAATATGTTCTAGGGTGCTGCCACCAACACTGAGTATGAAAAACAACAAAAGCCACAGAGGTTGTTTATACTCAAAAATGCCAAAGTTCCTCTCTGTGTAGATTCAGAAGTTAAACCCATGCTGAGCTTGTTACATCTACACACCTTCCAGCTTCTGTAACAAATGAAGCAGAAGTCCACAGACAATAACCCCCTTCAGTACAAAAACTGGGATTTTTTCCCAGGAAGCTATCCATCCTGTGTACGAAATGAGACAGCAGTCCCGTAGATAACCACCTGTTCCTTAACCCTTGTCATGCCCTAGGACTGCTTCCTCCTCCTTTTCTGCATGAAACAGAATAGAGGAAGGAGGCATTCTGAAAGCGTGAGAGCCTCTGTGGCTCCGCAGCTTTTGCCCTGGAAATTGGGCCCATAATGGCTTATGACAGTTAAAGAGGAACATACCCAAGAAAATCCGTATGCAGCTCTGGTATCTAAGATGCAGTGTGCTCCACAAAGACAAGATTCTCAGAATAACACTGCTGCCACCCTCTCAATTCTGCATTAAGAATAGACTAAACCCAATTTTCAGACTTAGAAGGCTGGCAACTTTGAATAGATTTTCCATGGAATTAGACCAAAAGCTATACAGCTTCAAAAATATTTTTATCCCCTTTATTATGTCTTTTTGTAACACAGGGACATGCTTGCAGAAGTTACCTACAGTCATTAATTTTGCTTAGTAAAAATGAATACTAGCATTTATACATCATCACTTCAAAAAGAGAGATTTAAGAAAACACGATCTATCTTTGCCTCTAACAGTAAAAATCACAGGATTTAACCCAACTAGTGCTGCTTATGGAAATGATTCTAGTTGGCTAGAACTCAGGATTTCTAGCTGGCTTTGTTCTCAGAAACAACTGAACCACTTCACAGAAACTTTCCCAAATCAGTCAGAAAACACGCAGCATGGAAAACTTCAGCCAAAACTGTTACAGCTTGAAAGTAACATTTTAAAAGGGCATTATAGTGAAGTGTTGAACACTTAATCTAGTTGTGATATACAGATATCTGCCACTTTTTAGATATAAAATTGTGATTAAAGTCATTTTTTAAACTATCAATTCAAACAAAAAAAAACCCAAGACAATTTTACTGCACTTCCCTGACTTCTTTTTCAATATAACACTGATCCATTAGGAAATACCACATATGCAATGAATTAGACCACAGACCTTTCATCTCAGACTGCTTTGAAATGTTGCTTAGTAAACCCACTAGAGTTCATTTTTCCAATGAACAAAGATTTCTTCACTAAGTCTTCACATTGGAGCATACCATGTGGTTTGCATTTTCTGTTTCTTCAAAACAGTTTCCCAAAAGCTCACTCTGTTTGATTTCATTTTCAGTTAAGAGGGACTAAAATCTGAAATGTAGTAAAACAAATTCAAAATTACAAGGTATGGGGGGAGTCATATTCACCCTGTACTGATGCAAAGTTTTATTTACTTTTGTGCCATGTTAATATAGAATTTAAATCTCAATATAAATCTGAGTATATTTCTTCAAAGATAATAAGAAACTAACAAAAAATTACAGGCTGGCAACCCAAAATTTGCTTTCTAAGAGGGTAGAAGGTTGGATGACATATGTTAGAGCAATGGCTTCCAATAACCAAATCCACAAAACAGAGCACAGGTAGCAGAACAGAGCACTTTCCAGTGCTTCCTTTAACATTTAAAGCACAGAAATAGCAACTGGTGTGTTTCATTATTTTTCAGTTTTGGGGATTTTCTGTTGTGGGTGTCCAACTTCAGTCATGTACAACCAGACTCATCCTAGATAACTGAGGCATCTAAGTGTGGACCTTACCTGTCCAGGGCTTTGATGATGGAAGAATAAAGGCCCTTTTGGAGTTAAAACATCACATCTATCTGAATCACCCTCTGGAAGCATTTCTTACTCTTCTGTTACCACAGGAACATAGAGTAATTTAGAGTATTAACTAATATACCTAATTTAGGGTTTGAATCTCGGCAAATACAATGGATTTCCATGAAGTGCTGACCACTTAATAGAAGCAACAGGCCCATCTACTCTTTGAAAAACAAGTCTATATGCGTTTAATTTCACTTACACCTACAATGCTATAATATCAACATCTACGTACAGGTAAATTGTTGTTCCCACCACAACACTTTCAGACAATTTCAGTTGAAATCCAGACAGCAAAACACTTCACTCTAAAGCAGATGAAGATGTCCTTTCTTTCCACCACCCCCTTTCATATACTGCAAGACACAGAGCAGAACAACTGAAAATTCTGGTTCCATACTATCATTCGAATTTCACCCATCACTTTCAAACATAAACTAATTAGCAGAAAAATTTCCAAAATCACTTCAACTCTGACAGGGTTTAGCAGTACCACCGTTACTTTTGATTCAATAAACTCAGTTGAGAGATCCATTTCAGGGTCCAGGTCAGGATCCAAAATTTTTCAGGCACTCAGAACAGTAGATTCAACTCCAACTTTACACATCTATGCTACTGACAAAAGTGGGTGCTTTTCCTCTCCCCAAACAAAACCAAAGGAAATCAATCTAAGTATTCTGCAAATAAACTATTTGCATTTTGTGACTTTCCTGAACAACACTGCCTAAAGGCATGATTTCTACCTCAAAGTAGTTCTGACATTACCGCACTACATGATCTTGTTTAAATGTCATCTGATGATTACTATTAAAGTCCCACAGTTTCGTCACTACAGCTAATTTAATTCTAAATGAATTTTCAAAACCAAGACTAAAGTTCAATGGAAGCCTGAAGCTTTGAGGACTTGGGAAGCTTTGAGCCTGAAATACAGCGATATCCAACTTTAATCCGTGAAATAGCCAAGGCAATACCATTAATCTATGGCTCTTTGAATAGCTGTATAATGTAATAAAGTAAGACCTTCCAGATGAACACTGCACTATAGGTGTTTCCAGACCAGCATTTGTCTTTCAAGATCAGTCAGCACCCTCCTTTCATCTCCAAACTGCTTGTGACACTCCAAAGGAGAGAAGAGAATAAACAAATTCCATTGTGTCACACACAGTTGGAGAAATTCCTTCTACTAGTTTGCTGACATTCCAAAGCACAACACATTAGTCCTTATTTTCATATTGATCCCATGAGCTAATGAGTGAATTGCTGAGTACCACCACCATGTGATACTGATCTTGTATCAGAGTGGTGTTTTCCCTTGGTAAAAATGAAACAGTAATTAATTCACATTACTAACTAATCAGTTGCAGATGATATTGTAAAAAAGAACTTGAAATTTTACACCGATTTTTGTGAATTCTTTTAAACAATTTCTTTCTGAAATTGTCAATGGTATGGTTATGAACAACAGAAGCAGTAAGGCATTTACGGCAAGTACGAGCTCAATAGCATCTCTCATAAAAGACTGTCTTTTTGATCACCTATAAAAGATGGAAAATATAACAATTAGTCACTGCCAAATAGAATACAATTTTATTTTATTTTAATAGCAAGCTTTGTCATCTAAAAGACTAAGATTTGAAGATATACAATAGAGACATACCAGGATAGACACAAGAGACCCAGCCAAGAATAATCACAAACTCATGCAATGTCACATCAGCTTTTTCAAGAGGCACAGGCATATGCACTTACATTAGGCATGTGCAGCAGCTCCCTTTGGCTATTAGTGCCAAAGTGTGACATGTAGAAATTCCCTGAACAAGCATTTTATAGAACAGATGTCTCCAGAAAACGTGGAGCCCTTTCCAGTTGTGCTACCCATACTCTGTATGACTCAAGTCCAAATCCCAAATTACAGCTACACACAGAGAGAAGCATCTTTTCCATCTAAACAGTTCAATACTGCACACCTGAAGCTGTGAAATACATTATCAGGTTTCAGAGTACCCACAAGGAGAGCACAGCAAGTAAGAAAGAAATCATAAATTAAACTCATCATTAAAAATACAGAAATGTGAGCAACAACAACCTAAAGTTACTAGGAAGTATGATGAAAGTATAATACAAATTATTCCCATACAAGTTTTTACATAAATCTGTTGCAAGACTGAAACCTTCATGAGTTTTTGGGTTAATACTATTCCCAAGCAGGTGTCTACTCTCACTAAGGGAGTCAAATTCAATCTCCCTCTTCCCTGATGTTCCAATCAGCAAAAATTACCAGGTACTGAGAAGTCAATACTATATTGCCTTCTCCACAGTAGTTATTTATTGTATTTGCAACTCTTTATTTCATGCCAGCAGAGTGATAGGTCATTTGATTCTACAGAGCAGAAACAAACATTCTGGCTCTTTCTACAGAGATATGAAATTAAAAAGGAAAAAAAGCCAATACATCAAGTCATGCAAAAATTAATCAGTTTTAAAAGAATGAAGATGGATAAGGCATAATTACTTTCTCCACCAGCACATACCGCCAACTGAGCAAATGCTGGAGATGAGCACACGTAACAAACATGCTGTAACAGCCCAGAAACAGGCCACTCATCACCTGGGTGTCACTGTCTCAACGCAAGTCTAATGGCATTGTACAAATATTGAGAGAGTCATTTAACTGCTGACAAGAAGAATTAAAATCATTAATTAAATCAGAAAACAGCTGGGCCTGACTCCATACCCCCTGATGGCAACAGGAAGGTTTTACCTAGTCACAACGGGCATTGGAGCAGGAGACATTACAGCAGGCCTGTGCACCACCTGTCCACTTCTCCATATACAACACATCCCTACTACAGGAATGCATTCTGCATCCCAGGCTCTGGCAAAAAAAATCCCAAACATACTCTTAGTAGCTGCGTATTTTAATACCCATTTTATTCAAGCCTGGATCCTCTTTCCCATCAACACATGATCAGAATCCATATAATCCATATATGCTCCCCAACATATCTTCTGCTCATTTTGTCACTCCAGTTCTAGCCTCAGCTTCCTGAGACAATCCCTTTCACAACCTTGATCTTTCCTCAGTGTTTCTCTCCCAAGATTCTTGTCTTTCTGCAAATACTCATCCTCACTTTTTTCTCCACACCACCTTCCGTAGTCACTCTTCTCCCAATTAGCCATCTTCTTACCCAGAACACCTGACTCTCCCTCCCATTTGACCCCAAACCGATTCTTGTCCTTGCCAATGTTCAGACCACACTTTTCTGCCCCATTCTCCTTTTGCTCACTTCACTCTCCACCTCAAGCTCCAGCTTTGTCCTTTCTTTATTCCATTAGGCAGTTTCCTCTTCCAGAAATCTCCCCTGCACCTAGGGAAGGGGATGGAGCATAGAGAGCACAAGGACGGACACTCCCTACTCACAGCTCTTATATTTTGCCCAGGTCAGACTTCTGCAGTGAAGATCTGTAATTGCAAGGACAGCAGAGCTCACGCTGACATGGCATGTGCTCAGCGCATTGCAATTCTCCTAGAATTAGCTGTAAGGATACATCAAGTCTTTCCTTGTCATAAGCAAACTCATTCTTTCAAATGTCGCTAACTTGACATCCCATCAAATCAACTGGGGACTGTTTTCTCAGCAATCTCACAAGTCTCTTCCCGGCAAGTTTCATCTGGGTACCAGTGTTTCTCAAAGAACAGGTCAGCAACTATTTTTAAACAAAGAAAAATCTACAGTTTCTCCCCTCCCACCTCCACTAGCTCTGTTCTTGTAAACCACTAAACTGAAGTTTTGAATAATTTTTTTGATTTTCCAATCTGAGGCAGATGCTTGGCATGGACTCTTTTAGCTGAAACAGTTAATAGTTGGGAATTTATAAGAAACTAAAACCAAACTCTTTAATGGAAATTCTAATAAGAAGCAGTGCTACCAGTCCTGTTTGTAAAAATAGTGCAAGAAAATTGGGGTCTGGGGCTTTTGTTTGTTGTGGGGGTGGTGATGGTGTGTACTTGACTTGAGTTCAGAAAAAATAGTTTTATCTTAAGCATCAAAAAGTGCATTCTACCTGCATGAGGAAATGGTGGTACATTAACATAAGCCTTACTTTTATTTGTTCAAAATGATACAGAATCCACAAAATGAGAAAAAAACCCCTCAAAACAGAAATCAAAGTTGGTTTGCTTACCAAGTGCCTCTCATGTTCTCTAACCTGTCAGTGTCTACATTATATACCCACTGCAGGATATTAAACAACTCCCATAACAATCTCTTTTTTCACTATAGTGTCCCATGAACAAATTAAAGCCATACCACTGCAAGTGCTAGGCTGCAGCACCGTACTTGTTTACGCTGTCCCTCCCCCACTGGGCCCATCCTCTTTTTTTGCTTATACAAGCAGTAAATTGATCCCAAGGTGATACAAACTTACTCTTTATTTAAAAAATACATAAATAAAGTATTTTATGTGCTTTATCTCCCTGAAGCAGCTTCCAGAGGAATTAGAGGTATGCCAGAGTTGGCACAAAAAGAGGATTGCTCAGTTTGGGAGAGGGCAGAAACCTGGCAGCATCAACTTACATTGGCTCAAGCTGGTAAGGAACTGCACCCTCAGGCAATACAACTGGTTGGAAAATGGAGTTTCACAAGCACAGAAACTAACATCCTGAAGTTTACTTTCATTCCCAATCAAAAGAAGAAAATTGTTACATAAAGGTAAAATGCTTTCCAAAAGTCATTCTGAATGACATTTTTTTCATAGCAGATACAAAGAGTTGGGTCATTTTTGTAATATGAAAACATATATTATAGAAAAATACTAATGATGTGCTCTATAGAGTATCTACACTATTATCAGTTTGTATCTGAATACATTTGCTAGAAGTCAAAATGATAATTTTATGTGAAATAGATAATTTAATATTTTTATGAAGTTAACTAAGTAAATTTACATGCAAGCACAACTTTAAAAGTAAATGGTTTTGTAAATTCTATCAGTTTCAAAAATATATTCCAATTAAAAACTGCCCAGTTGAAAACTTCTATCTAGCAGAAAAATACAATTACATAAGTACTACAACATTAGATGTCTTGGTGGATATATTTCAACACCTATGATTGCATGTTGCAGTTAATGAGCAGAATCCAGTGGCTCAACCCCTCTGTTGTATCAGTATCATAGGGTATCAGCTTACCTTTTATTTATTTAAGATTTCCTGTTCATGCACAGAGAAACTGACTTTTAGATGTGCTCAGAAGACCATTAAGTCTTTTTTTTCGAGAGAAGTTTATGCTTTGGATGGAAGTCTTTCTTCATAATTAAGCAAGCCTCCCCCCCTTAGATTCTTATTCAACGTCTAAGTTTTCATACAAATGTCAAATTCCTAACCACTATTTTGGGGCTTAGCGTTTGCTTCATAGTATTGAAAAGAGCAATTTGCTTGCAGTCTCTCCTTGAATCAGGTTTCTGTTTCCTGATCTTCAAGCGAAATATACAACTAAAAGCACCAAACACAGGAATTTGGTAGCAACATACACTAATGTGTTTAAGAAAAAGTTATCAAAAATGTTACACCATCCTTCTACAAAGTCATAGAAACTTTGTAACAACTGTAGAAGAAAACTGAAAATATTATGTGAGAAGAAACAATTAACAAAAAAGATGTTTGATCTTACCCGTGACTCTTGTAACACTACTGGATGGCAAAATCAGATCAAATTTTTACTACAGTATATAATAAAGGAAATGTCCACTTAAGGAGACTTGTCTAGCTGTTTGCATCTGTGAAGCTGCTAAAACTGCACAGTTGTACGAGAATGCTTTTGATAATGACAGTGAAACTACGATGAGTATGATCTGTGCTACTCATGCAAAAGAAGTGCCAGAAAAGGTTGTCTCCAAACACAAAGTTACTGACTCAAGATGTCAGTGATGTAATAGTAAGACATTAGCACATTTCTTAAGTGTGGTAGTAAAGAACCACTTAGACAAAATGTACTTCCCTAAAGAAAAGTTCACCTAATTGGCCAGTGCTGCGAAGATGCCTGTAATTTTAGTGATGGGGATGACACTTGGTTTATGGAATTCAAGCTCAACAGATTAATATGCTTTAGAATAGCAAAGAAAATAGAAGAGTAGACTCACTGGGTCATTCCACTAGATACAGCTGAAAAGAAAAACGGTGACCTGAGGCTGTGTATTGACCCAAAAAAATGTGAACAAATAGATAAAGAGAGAGTATTTCCATTTGCTAACTAAAAAAGACACAGGCATTACTGGACTGAAATTATTTCCAAAGCTAGATGCATCCGCAGGCTTTTAACCAGATACCTCTAAGTGAGGAGACTGCAGAAGCTATGAACTTTCAATGCACCATTTGTCCGTCCCTGTTTCAAAGGGGTCACATCTGTCACTAGAGCCTGAGCCAGTCCACAGAACACAAAACAGTACAACTGCTTGAAGAGCTGAACACTGTGAAACTGTTTTGCTAGGGTACTGAGTCTGTAAGGAAGACTGAATAAAATATTAAGGACTCACGCCTGTAAGAGCAAGTCAGGACAAGAGTTTGGACTAGACAAAAGCAAGTTTCCTGGCCAAAAAGTTATTGCTTATTACTATGAAGGTCAAAGCACTCAAATTCCAGCCAAACACCTTAAGTTAACACCTTATAGAATCAAAAAATATCACCTGTATTTGTATCACTGTAGTGATCAGATACTAAACATATAAAAAGGTCCTACTGGACAAACCAGGATCGAGTCTTTCACCAACAAAATGACAGTCACAGTGGGTGAGAGACAGCGAGGAAAATAAGGAAATGAGTGATGAAAGCAGCAAGACAGTGGTATTCCTGAGAGCAGAGACAAGGTCTGATTCCTGCTACACAGTTTGCTTTTTACTAAATCCACTTTCCTCTTTGGTATCACATCTGCCTAGTACACAGTAAATGTCTCCTTCAAACTGACAGGCAGGTATTATTTTAAGTCACCCACAATATGTGGTTGTCTTCTCTTACATCCTCAGTTTAACTTTTTAACACCCATATTTGATGATTTTCAGTTACTGTCTTCACATGCAAGTTCTTTCAACATGTTGCCATTTTACTTTCACATCTTTTATCATAATACACTTTTTGTCCCTCACAAAATAGCTAGGACACACCTGGTGGAGCCTGCCCGACGTGAACTACCACCAAAACATCAGTGTAGCAGCACAAACTTGCATGCAGCGTATGAGTAAATCAAAGGGATTACCAAAGCCTTGAAGAAAATTGAGATTCAGCACAACAAATCTGACACCTCCTCGGTGGTGTGATCATACCCTGAAGATTTCAAACTTTCACTCACTTATTTACCCCTAACCACAGCTATACAGCTCTGAGAGATTTACTGCAGAGGAGCATTACCTTGAAAACTCTACCCAGGGAAGTTTCTACACCAACACTTCTAGCAAATTTGCCATTTTTAGTAGAGTTTCGAGCTGCTCCTTACAAGCCACCTTTACAGTGGTGCTGAACTACTGCTTGCCAGTAGAGTTGAAAAAGAAAAGCGCAGAACTAAATCCCAATTATCAATAAAATCCCCATTCATTCATCTCTATGAACATAGCATGCCAATACTTACTAATATTTAGCCATCTAAGAAAACATAATGATGTGCTGATTATTACTTCATTTCATATAAATACTTAGTCCCCCAGTTCAAGGGCCAGGCACATATTTATACATTAGAAAAGTGATTACAAGTAAGACATTTATATCACACAGTCATGCATTTAGAAGCATGCTTGAACAGACACTTAATACAACTGCTGAGTATTTTGCTAGGTAAGTACAGTGTCTAATAAACTAAGATCTACTACCAAACATGAAAGCAAAGTAAATTAGAGTACTAATAGCACCATCTCTGTTTTGAAGGTGCAACATCCAAAAGAGATTAGCCACTTATAAAAGCCCATGCAGTTATAATTCAACATAATGCAAGTCCCTGCTGTGTTCTTAGCTAGCACTAACACAATGAAATTAAGAAAAAGAAAATTTAGGAAGTTTTCCATAACACAAGGGTATTCCATGCTACCAAACTTCCAAAATAAGATTAAAAAAACCTCACTGCTTGAATAATTTATTTTTAATATTATTTCATTCTTATTTTAAAGAGTGTCAATCAGCTTCCACATCACTGTAACTAAACCAAGGATGTACCAAATCATTGCGGTATAAAGAAGAGCAAATCAAAGCAGGTGCAGTACCAACCTATGGATGCACAGCTTTGTTCACATTTATGTTCAAACACTAAAGTATCGAAAATTCTGCTAACTCCACACACCTTTAACATCTGCTCATGTTCAATACTTCCTTGCATATCCTTAGACTCTTTTTTCCAGAAATATGGAATCTAGTAAATCCTGAGTCTACAATTCTTGTTCTAGTTTACAGCTAACATGAAACTGAGGATTCCCAGTTATCTATGCATTATACAAGAAAGCAAATCTCTACACTTGTGTTCACATTTGTGCTCCGATTCAAGAAAACAATTTAAAAATCTTACTTCAAGCTCATGAATACCTCCCATTGGCCATAAAGAGGCTTAAGCACATGCGTTAGCACTTTGCTGAAAAGAGGTCATTTCCTGAAAGGAATATATATACACTTGGGATTTACTTATGTAAATATGATTTCACACACATACTCTCCACCTAGGGAACAGGCATCCAATAATTGGTATGTAAAACATGTGCTCGTACCTAAACACAAGAACACTTTTGCACGCTGACTTTTTATACAACCTGGTCTAACTAGAGGCATGGCTTAAATTAAATGCCTGGCTTCTTTCGTGAGATTGAATGAATTAACATTATTGGCCAGATAATAAGCACAGCATAATGGCACGCTGAAGCCTAAGGCAACATTTCAGGAGAATTTTCTTAGAAATTCAAGCCTGATAGGAGATGCTAATGAGTTCAGAGAAGTAAATATAACTCTTTAAATAGCAAATGACAACTTGCCTATAACAGTAAGTTTCTCAGCACATTTACAAACGTTTTCGTTTGTGAGCTATAAAGTGACTTTCATTTAGTTGGACTTTAGCTCTCAAGAACAATCACTATCCTAACATGCCAACAAAAAGAGTGCAAATACACAAGGGGAGCCCAAATGAAATGCTTGTTAAGGCCTCACAAGGAAACCATACAAACACCTTATTTAATAAGTTTAATTAACCGGCTCTTTTCTAAATCATACTGTGCCCAGCAATGCTGAGAGGCAAATTCCCTGCTCAGAAGCTCTGCTTTTCTTCCCTGAAGGAAAGCAATATTTTCTCTTTTATTCTCCAAGAGCACAGCCCAGAAACCCCCAGCAGCTGCTGCGAGCGGTGGCGAGCTGTGGCACCACTACTGACTTTTTTTACACTGTGGCTGAGTCAACACTGACCCAGGCTCCAGCAGAGAGAAAGGGTTTAATGAGGTTGGGTTGTTTATAACCTCTCACTGTAGCACTTTCTCCCACTCTTAAAAAGCAGCATAACCTATGTATTTCTCTTATAAAAATATTTCCGGATAGGTAATGCCCTTCTATCAGTGTCTAACTCAATACATTAAGTCTAATGCAAACACTTATTGGAGATGCATTTGTGACTGTCAAAGCTGCATGGCAGAAGAGACATGCTGCCCCCCAAAAATGCCAGACCCTCATCACAAGTCTTCATCTCACACAGTTTCTGAAGGTGAGCATGAGACTAATATAATTCTCACCTCCAGGCTGCAGCAATCAAAACACAAACCCGTATTTTAGATTCTTCACATCAGCACTTTCAGAGCATGTCGAGTCACTGGGATGTGCATTAATTTTAATGTACTATATTAAAATGACCAGCATTAAGAGGCTATACAATTTTCTGCCAAGTACTTTGTTTTCCCTACCAATCGAGGGGAGAAAAGTCCCTTTATTAATTGCTACTGATTCCGCCCTTGCTCCACTCTTGAGATACTTCTGTATATTTCACAGCTGCCTCTATAATCAACTGCGCTGGGAGAGAGATCGGCAGGACTGGACCAAACTGAGCAGTGCAGTCTTTTATTAGCAATCCTCTTATGTCAGTCAAACCACGCCATTAATAGCAACAGGATAAAAAGCAAAATTATTTTTTTTCATTCCTAGGGATGGCAACAACGGCAGGAATTGCAGAGAGCTTAACAAGTTTCCAACCCCCCCAGAGGGGGAGAAGGATCCGTTTTTAGAAAATATCCACAACTATTATGGTCTGAGCAAGAAAACAAGAATTGTAGAGACATGGCAGTCACCTACAGTTCCGCACAGAAGCCCCTGTTTGGATCATGCACAATTCGCAGCCCTGGATCGCTTCAGAGAAGATTTGCCTTTGTCAAAGGGACTCTGTGATCACAGAAGTTCAGCGATGAGAGAAAAGCAGCAGATCACTGAAATGCCCTCTCTGCCAAGACAAACCTGCTCCTCAACTGGCCCTTTAATGAAGGTAACAAGCATCTTGTCCAGTCCAGGTAACAGGGCTTCTGTCCAGCCTCTAGAGCCACCGCTGCACAACTCCAGCACAGTTCAAAGGACGCTTTTCCCGAACGCTGTCACTGCGCTCCCGGTGCCTCTGAAAGCTTCCACCGCTCCCCATCTCCCGTTCCGAGCTGGGACTGGGACACCCTCTCCCCCAGAGAAGACGCCCCTAACAAAACGCGATAATCAGGAATATTTGGTACATATCAACACCGCTGAGGCAGGAAGAAAGGAAACTTTCCCCGTTTCTCATTGCAGTCAAATGCAAGACCGCAAGGTCCCTGCCACCCAAACACACGGGAGACAAAAACTGGGGGGCAGCGAAATTTTACAACAGCAGAGAGGGACAGAGGCAGGATTCAAATGAAAGGCACAGGGGGGAAAGGAGGAAGGAGCCCCTCGGTTCACACGGTGGGCCCCAGCCGCTCGCTCAGGAAGGAGTTCGAGCCGCTGCAAACCAGCCCAGCGCAGCCCGCGGGCGCTCAACTGGTGCCTGCGCTCCCCGCTCCACAGAGCTCCCGCCGGCTCCCCCCTCACCGCCCCGCGGCGACAAGTGCCTCCCGCTTACCTCCGCAGAGCAGG